>JANHFM010001876.1:84571-97555 GCA_032468115.1 Grayia smithii | reverse complement strand
TAGCCAGGAATGGGACTTGGGAGTTCTCCGAACTACACAGAAACTTAGCTAGAGGTTCTCCCAAACTCCTGCGAACCCCCAGCAGCCCAACCCTGATCTTACTAGAAATTATTCCTTCTGCATATCAGTTTCTGGGAAGCATTAAAATATATTGCTTTCTTTATGCTAAGGATTTTCTATAAACACAGGACTGACACTTTGGAAAAAAAGAATGTTGAAGAAACTGGATCCTGATTTAATTCAACAGGTCCCTTCTGAAAAATATAACAGCGATCTCTCCTCTGTCTCAGTGTAACCTAAAGTTTTGGACAACTAATGGCATGTGCTTAAAATATGTTCTAAAACATGATGGTCCGTTGTTTGTGTTGTTTTTTTTGTTTTTTTAAAAAACTTTTTAAAGCCCTTGCTAATGAGTGTATGCATATACACAACACATTAAGACAAGCCAAGGACAAGTTGCAAGATGGAGTGGGAGAATTCTAAGGTTGCATAGCAACGTCCAATTGCTTCCATTATTTTATGGAAGCACATTTTTTTAATGTAGGCAGGCAGCTCAGATGGGAGAAAGAAAACACACAGCTGAGCCACACTAATTCGCACCCTCTCACTTTGCTCACACTCAGACAGAATTCCCCTCTTTCCTTAAAGTCTTGCACAATCTTAATGAGATTTTGGATTGTTGAGGCATGCCATCTGATCCATGCCTCCTTTAAGTTAGGGGAAAAGAATTAGTTAAATCTATCCACAGATCGGGTGTGACCTTCTAATTTTTGTTTTATTATTATATCTATATCTCACTTTTCTCTTAAGAGATGTCAAGTCTTCAAGACCTTTAAATGATTAATTACATATGCTATATATGAACTCAGGAGTCTCAGGAAAGACAGACACTCAACAGCGCAACTGGCAAGAAATAAATCCTAGAAGTCCTCATAGTTTTATGGTGAAGCAAAATTTACTTCTCTTATCATAAAATAATGTGCAGTATTAAGCCTCCTCCTGATAAGCTTATAAAACTGGCAGAATTCAGAAAGGAGAGCTGAGTTGTCATAATATGAGAAGCTTCTTAATAGACATACTCCACCATTTTGGGATGAAGTCTTCAGATGAATTTAGTGTGCCATCTGAATCCAGGATGGCCTCTATTTTACTTGTGCAGAAACTAAAATTTGAATCCAAAGCTTGTCCTTGGTTCTTGTAAACCAGAAATGGCTATTACTGCTTTTGGATGATATGTTACGCCTTAGATGAACATGATTTAACTAGATGAGATAAAAATGTGAGCCTGTGGGTACAATGTAAACTAGTATGAAAGCAAAGGTATCACCTTGTTGACAAAGATCCATATAGTCAAAGCTATGGTTTTCCCAGTAGTAATAGATGGATGTGAGAATTGGACCATAAAGAAGGCTGAGCATCGAAGAATTAATGCATTCAAATTATGGTGCTGGAGAAGACTTTTGAGAGTCCCTTGGACTGCAAGGAGACTAAATCAGTCAATCCTAAAGGAAATCAACCCTGAATCTTCTTTGAAAGGACAGATGCTGAAGCTGAAATATTTTGGCCATCAAATGAGAAGAGAGGACTTATTGGAAAAGACCCTTGTGTTGGGAAAGACTGAAGGCAAAAGGAGAAGGGGACAGCAAAGATGAGGTGATTAGATAGTGCCATTCATACAATGAGCATGAATTTGGGCCAATTCCAGGAGACAATGAAGGATGGAGGGGGGAGAGGGGACAGATGCCTCACTGTCCATCGTGAAGGCCAAATCTGCTATCATCTGCAGGTCACTTTTCACCTAACTTTTTAACATTCCATGTTGCAACCAAGCTGCCTTATTGTGTGCATTCACACCACATCTCTGTTAATGTCTAAGACCAATAAGTCCATAATGAATGAAGTTTGATAGGGAATATAAACCAGCGTAAATGGGTCTCAACGCACTAATAAAAGTGACCTGCTGAGGTGGCCCTAAAATGTTGGGTGTGGTTTTTGTCCCACTGTCTTGTTTCTATGGCAAAGAGATCTTGATGCTAGACTGCCTGTCTCTTTAAGTATTTACGGGTGTTAGTTGGAAGCAAGGGGAGTTGCTGTAAAATAAGCTAGAGAGAGAGAGAGAGCGAGAGAGAGAGAGAAATTAAAAAGCACAAGAATTAGAGCTGCCTGGTTAGACTTGAGAAGCCTTCCTGGGTGCCACAGGCAGGAAGCTCTAGTCAACTTAAGCACCTGCAAAGAGTAGATCCGAAGACAATCGGAGGAGAAAATAAAGCAAGCTTTTCTTTGTTTGAAGTGGAGCAGAAAGCAGATCACAGACTTCCGAGCACCTATCAATCTCCCAGGATGGATTGCTGTAATGTATGTACAAATTATATTATACCTTAAAAAAAAGAAAAACCCTGTAGCACCAAATTTTGCACAGGAAGGTGATAAAGTTGACTAGGGAGACAAACAATTAAAGTCAAGGAACAAAAGTCAGGATTTTTCAGTGCTGCTGTTTGTCATTGACAAAAGATTAATGGAAATAGTCTTTGGATTTCCAGCAAAACTGTAGGGGGTGTTAAGGGCTGAATCTCTTTTCTTAACATTGCTAAAAAGCAGACTTCTCCACCTTGGCTGAGGGTCTATGATGCCCTTAATGGGACATGGGAAATTAGAGAGTGGGAGTTATAGGTGGTCTTTTATTGTATTTACTTGAGTTTGCTGACATTTTGGAAAATGAATGAAAGATGTGTATCCATGAAAAAGTAGATGATAGACAGACAGACAGACAGACAGACAGACAGACAGACAGACAGACAGACAGACAGACAGACAGATTTTAGAACTGTTGAATTCAACCAGCTTTTTCATTTGTAGTAATTCCAAATTAATGTAGGTTGAGTGTTTTGCTTTAAACTGTTGCAGCCCCTTCCCCGACCCCCTTGACATCTCGAGAATCAGCATCTCTGCCTGGCACAAACATTTCTAATTACTGGAGCGCTAAACATGAAATAACTACAGGGCCAGCAGAACTCTTAGTTTATGTGTAGGAGTTGTTGCTGATTGCTGTTCCTGTGCTACAGAAGGGAAAAAAAGAGCGAGAAAGAGGAGGAAAAAGCAGAAACATCCTTTTGCAAGGGGCGTTGAGATGGAAGCGTATCCTAGCCCCTGTTAATCAGAGGACCAGGATTAAGAATCCGTTTGCCATTTTATGAAACAGGAAAGGAATTAAAAGACTTTATTTTAGATGAGTGGGACATATTCTTTTCTCTAGACAGTCCAGAGAAAAGAAGGACTGGGAGGGACATGATAACAGTATTCCACTATTTGAAGGGCTGCCACAAAGAGGAGGGGGTCAACTTATTTTCCAAAGCACCAGAAGGTAAGGCAAGAAACAATGGGTGGAAACTAATCAAAAAGAGAGAAACAACCTAGAAATAAGGAGAAACTTCCTAACAGTGAGCACAACTAACCAGTGGAACAATTCGCCTTCAGAAGTTCTGGGGTTTCATTACTGGTGTTTTTTAAGAAAAGACTGGACAGCCACCTATCTGAAATAGTATGGGGTCTGCTCATTGAGCAGGGGAGTGGGCCCTTCCAGCTCTATTCTGATTGATTGAATGATTGACTTTTCAGTGTGTGGGTTTGCATTTTGGAAGAACTCCAGATCAGTGCAAATGATTGGCCCTTTCCAGATGTTTTGTACTACACTTCTCATCATTCCCAGTTGGGAGGGAAAGAAGTAAGCTCATACTTTTGGTTAAGTAGAAGGTTAAGGGATGCCAACTATTCTGGAGATGCCAACCATGCCCGTTTCCTACTTATCCAGATCATCTTTGCTTTGAAGAATGTTGGGTTAAAGTTTCACACATCCGAATTGCTAGGCCAGATCCGATTTGGCGTTCATTCAAATCTCTGCTTAATTGGACAGATTCCTTTCAGCCATCATATAGATATAAATTCATGCATGTAAGTACTGGCTTACTGTGTAAAACATCCGGCAGCTGCTGTCATAAGTTTAAAATAGTGGATCATGTATAGTACTATTGGATACAGAGGCTTTAGTATTACAGTTTCCTAGGCTATCTTTAACAAGGAGGAAAAAATATTTTAAAAGCAGCATACAATAAATGGCTATGATGTAACCAGAAACCAAACATCCTAGCACTGAGCACACATCAAGAAACTGAATATTAGCCTGCTACTTGTGCAAATGCCCTTGGCATGCCCCATCTACTTCCCCTTGCAATTGTGATTGCTTCTTTTATGCCCTAATCTTCACTAAGGTGGCTTCTGAAATTCTGAACCTATTCTGCAAAGCACCTGAAGGCAGGACAAGAAGCAATGGATGGAAACTAATCAAGGAGAGAATGAACCTATAACTAAGGAAGAATTTTCTTACAGTGAGAACAATTAATCAGTAGAACGACTTGCCTCCAGAAATTGTAGGTGCACCAACACTGGAGGTGTATAAGAAAAGACTGAACAACCATTTGTCTGAAATGGTATCGGGTTTCTTGTTTGAGCAGAGGGCTGGACAAGAAGACTTCCAAGGTCCCTTCCAACTCTGTTGTTCTGTTCTATCCAACCTTAGGGGATTGTAGGATAAAACATATAAAAAAATGATTGCTGTAATCGGGTATGTCTAGTTTAATGAAAAGGAGGACTAGGAGTGACATAATAGCCATGTTCCAATATCCCAGAGGTGTCCACAAAGAAGAGGGGGGTCACCCTATTCTCCAAAGCACCTGAGGGCAGGACAAGAAGCAATGGGTGGAAAATAATCAAGGAGAGAAACAACCTAAAACTAAGGAGGAATTTCCTGACAGTTAGAACAATTAATTAGTGGGACGATTTGTGAAGTTGTGGGTACTCCATCCCTGGAGGTTTTCAAAAAGAAATTGGACAACTATTTGCTTGAGAAGGGGGTTGGACTAGAAGATCTCCAATGTCCCTTTCAACTCTGTTATTCTATTCTGTCCTGTCCTGTCCTGTCCTGTCCTATCCTATCCTATCCTATCCTATCCTATCCTATCCTATCCTATCTTATTCTTCTATTCCATCCCATCCTATACTATTCTATTCTATTCTGGAACTCTGCCATCCTTTTTACTTTGCCTATCTGTTGCATGATGATGTTATGAGGTTTCCTTGCACATCTTGTAAGGTCAACACAAACTATTTAAACATATCTATCAGAACCAGTTTTGTTTAGTGGTTAAGATATAGAAACCAAGAGATTGTGACTTTTAATCTTGCCTTAGGCATGAAGAGAGCTGGGTAACCTTGGGCCAGTCACTTCCTCTCAGACTTAGCAAGGAGACAAACCACTTTCAAAAATGTTGCCAAGAAAACTGCATGGACTAGTCCAGGCAGTTGCCAAGAATGAAGACTGACTTGAAGGCACAAACAACAAATCAGTGCATAGTGGACCAGCATCATCTTTCAATATCCAAGAAATAAAGTTCTCTTTCTGAAAAAGATGTGTGATGTACTTGGTAACGCAGTTCACATGGCATGCTTATCTACAGTTTTATCTAATTAACTAAATTTCCTGGGTTTGTACAGCAGATTGTACTCCATTACATGATCTCATACTGGATTCACTAAACACAATAAATTAAAATATGGTTCTCTGCATCTGATGTAAGGATTATTACTGTATTGTGTAAACTGAACCAAATAGCAGGTCTATTAGTTATATTTAACTGAGCTCTGTGAACAAAGCCTGTCTTTTCACTTTGCTGATGGGAAAGAAGTCAATCTTGTAAGCCGCCCTGAGTCTCCGGAGAAGGGCGGGATATAAATGGGATTTTTAAAAAAATAACAATAAAAAAATCTTGTTCTCATAATATTGAATTAAAATATTAATTTTTGTGTTACCAATATAAAATATGTAAGATAGAACTAAAATGGTAATTCCAATCGTTTTGAAATATGACTTCTATAATCCCTGTGTACTTGTCTGGGGTTTCTGGGAATGCTAGTCCAGATCATCTGGATAACAATATTTGAGTGTTTATTTTGCAATGCTTAATTGAAGAAGATAGGTAAAGCAAGGTATCTCATTAGAAGTTTTCAATTACAATTCTACCACCTTTTGCTGTTGGCACTGTTGGTTGTGGCAGAAGGAGCTGGAATCTACAACATCCAGAAGCACTATATGACTTAAACCAGATGCACAGGTATCTCACTGTTGTATTTGGGTTAATCAAACACTTCCTTTCCTGCAACGTGTCAGTGTTTAGGCTATTGGTATAAATATCACAGAGTGACTGCTTCATAATACAAAAACCATGTAATATGGCCCCTTGTTTTGGAAGAGGTTGCTGGCTAACCTGCTGTCTTTGAAAATTTTATGCAGAATCCTCCAGTGAAAGTAGTTGATATGATTTAGAAACAATGCACAGTCTCTGTGGAAATTAATATAGCTTTTATGTAAGAAATTCATTTGTTATTATCTTAAAGAGCTATCAAAGTAACAATTTTGAATAGCCTCTTATAAGTTGGAGAAGTAGCTGATAGAGGGCAATCCACACACTTTAAATGTAGCTATTTTCTATATTGCCCCATACAAATGAAACTAGTACAAATCAGGGTTGAAATGCAAACGGATTGGACGATCCAGTAACGGAGACTGGGGCTGGTTTGCCGTACCGGTAGCAATTGCTGACTGGCCACACACCTGAACTGGACCGGGGCCTGTAGTCCTGCCATACTTCACGGCCTTTCACACGGCCTTCCTGGCATCTCCATGGCCAAGAAGCGGAAGGCCACATGGAAGGCAGGCAAGCATGGCAGGGCTGCGGGGAAGGAGCTAGCAGCTTACTCCCTTCTCTGCAGCTCTGCCATGCTTCCCTGCCTTCCACACTACCTTCCCAGCGGTCCCCCATGCCCACTTGCCTTCCAAGGTCAGCATCCAGCCTGGCCAGTGGATGGGCGGCCAGCCCTTGGTGGAAAGGCAGATGCTGAGCTGGGGCTGAGAGGGGCGGCAGCGCTGCTCCAGGAGGGCAAGCTGACATCCCTGGGCCAATGCATATGCGCCCGCCCCATTTCTGCAGAGTCCCCCCAACTCACAGGGCAATCCAAAGAGAGGATGGGGATGCTACAGAAAAGGCTGCCTTCCACCCTGGCCTGCGTGCCTCCTGTGCCAGCTCCACAGGGCTTGGAGCTCCAAAGCAGCCCAATGGCTTCCCACCTGGCCACTGCCTGCTCTCTCTGACCGCTGGCGCTACTCTGGGAACTTGGCCCACAGAGTCTGACACTCTGGGAGGAGGAGGCTCGGCCGTGGCGGTGCTTCCCAGCAGTGAAGAATCGGAGCAAGAGGTGCAGAAGCCTCTGGCGGCCGGCAAGGACAGGACCAGGCCTGGCCATGCCACCAAGGAGCCCGCAATGCTCTCCCTTTGGCCTGGGTGGCAACACTTACCCAGCTGGAGCGGGACATGGCCCAGGCAGAGAGGCCAATGCAGCCCCTGCCAAGTCCGCTCTGGTTAAGTGATCGCAGTGCCTCCGCAGCAACAAGAGTGCTGCAGCTGCCTTCGCCTCCATGTGCTGCACTTGGAAGGGCCGCCAGCACTGCCGCTCTCCCTCCCAGCCTGGCTGCACAATGTGCACATGTCCACCTGCCCTCCCAAAGCAACCCCATGCTGTTCACTTTCATTTTGCAGCGGGAGAAGGAAGAAAGTGAACATGTGTATGTGCAGCAGCCCCGGGATGTCTGTGGCCAGCTGCCCTCCTGGAGCACAACCACGCTGTGCTGTTTGCTTTTATCAGCTGCAGCAGGCAACGATGTGTGTTTAAGAAGAGTGAGTGTTTTCTCCTGAACACAGCACCGGCATTCACTTTCCTCCTCCAGAACACCAGTGCCGCGTTCAGAAGATACCCGCTCTCCTTAAACACACACCATTGTCAAAATGAAAGCAAATGGCGGCAAGGTTGCTTTGGGAAGGCAAGTGGACGTGTGCACTGTGCAGCCAGATGGGAAGGAGCCCCTTCCAAGCGAAGTGCATGGAGGTGAAGGCAAGCAAGGCGGTCATAGTGCACCTGTTGCTGCGGAGGCAGTGCAATCGCTCAGCCAGGGTGGACTCAGCAGGGGCTGCATTGGCCTCTCTCTCGCCCCATGTCCCGCTCTGGGTGTGTAACCGCCGCTGCCCAGGCTGAAGGGAAACTGCTGCAGGATCCGGGGTGGCACGGCCAGGCCTGGCCCTCACCCTGTGCGTTTAAGTAGGGGAGCACAGCTCCGATAAATTTCTCTACAAGAAGCCTGCAGCTGCTGCATCTTTCGGCACAAGAAGTACCTCCAGGCGCACAGAAAAAAAGAGGCTGCAGCTGCAGGCATCTCGTGACGGGAAAATAGGGTTTTAAAATAGAAAAAAAAATGTTTAAGTTTTCCTATCGAGTTCTGTGGGCGTGGCTTGGTGGGGATGGGGGTCATGACTTAGTGGGCATGGCTGTGAGTGATGTCAACTTGGTCACGCCCACTCAGCCACAGGAAAAAAAAAAAACCAAGCCACAACCACAGAACCGGTACGGGAAATTTTTAGATTTCACCCCGATACAAATGTTAACCAACTAGCTTTCTGACTTGTAGTTTCTATTAAAAGCTTCTACTAAAATTAATTTCATACCATGTTCTAAAAATTATTTTGTTTTTTCACTAGTCCTATACTATACTGAAAACGTATTTTACTGGAGGAACAGATTCTATAGCAATATGACCTGTTCTTTAGCATTACCTCAGCCTTTGTAACTACTACTGTACAATTCAGCTCATTTATTTTATTGAGGTCAATTCTTAAAAAAATAGGTGCGAAGATTTTCTTTTTTGTGAAACGTTCTTGGAATGTGGATTAAATCAATTATAGGTAATTGACTTAAACTGTCAATACTAGCATCCTGTGCTGAAAAATAAATATCATAATGCAACTCATTCAGTCGCACCGGGATGATACAATGCATAACTGGAAAACTGTATTTTGAATATCACCATCATGTTATCCCTATTCCAAAACTACCTCTAGGCTAAAGAAATTGTGTATCCTTACTGTATACTGAAAATCTATTCCAGCCTTCCCCATTCTCCAGATGAAGTGAAATAGAATCCATATCATCCCAAACAAGCATACCAGTGATGGGTTGCTCCCGGTTCGGGCCGGTTCGCACGATCCGGTAGTGGTGACGCTGTGACGTCACCGAACCGGTTCTCCGTGACCGGGAGCTGGGCCCACCCGCATGCCCATACTTACCGTTCTCTGTGATCCGTGCGCTCCGCGCATTCGCAGAACACTTTTTTGAGGGTTTTTTCCTCAAAAAAAAGTTATTGTGTATGAGCGGAGCGCCTGTTCGGTGTGCACGCGCCAGGCAGACGCAAAACACATGCATCATCAGAACTGGTAGTAAAGGTAAGTAGAACCCACCCCTGAAGCATACCATCAATTATCTTTGCTGGAGAGGATGTGTTTTATTGTCTACCATATTTGCAAGTCCATGGCAGTTCAAAAAAATATTTTTTAAATTCCTTGAGTATTATTTTCTGAAGGAAAAAGTAAGCACTTTTGTATGTATTTATCTGCAAAACAATCTCTCCCCTTCTGTGACATATTTTAAATCCTTTACCTTTTTGTGGCAAATTCTGAGATGTTGTTGAGACGTTGGAGCACAAAAGGACAGTGGAATTTTGGGTGTTCTCTTTTGAAACTTGTGGCTGACTTTCTTCTGGGATTCTGGCCTCCTATGTTCATCCAAAAAAAAACCCCACATGCATGAGAATTGAGAAATTGCATTTTAATTCAGATAATGAAATCTAACAGCAGCTTTCCTGGTGCTTAGGAAGGAATTGTCCACAGGGAACTGCTAATCAAAAATATCAGAATGGCAATTTTGATTGCCTATTTGTAGTTGCTCTCTTAAAACTTTTTGGCCCCTTTGCCCAGGGCTTTCAGGCTCCATGCCCTATCTGATTCCTTTAATTTAAAAATGAAAATCTGGGATGCTATAAATAAAACATCTCAGATAAAATGGGGCAATGGAGAGTATTGTGAAAAGAGTGGAGAGGTAGATAAGATGGTTAACAACCTCAATCAATTGGCTTCCTGCTAAATGACATTTTTAAAAATCGGTTATGAGAGCTATTTATGAGGATACAATCAACCCTGCTGGTTAATGCTACTTAAATTATTATCATTATTATTATTTATTTATTTATTTATTTATTTAATTTATATGCCGCCCTTCTCCTGAAGGACTCGGGGCAGCTCACGAAAATTAAAAGCAATATACAATATACGAAATTTAAATTCATATTAAAACAATTTTAAAAATAGGTAAAAATAGATAATTTAAAACCCGATCACGTCAGCCAATCTGTTGGAACAGCCACGTCTTCAAATTCAAATGTAGCTAATCATTTTTTTTAAGTTGCCCATTTTTTATAAGGTTGCTTGATATTGAAATGGTACACACCTTCTAGCCTGCCTTTTGGCTCCTCCACCCTTTCCCGTCTCTTGGAAGCCTTCTGTTCTCAGTTCCTCACTTCTGTTCTGTTGCTGGTTAATTCAATCTATATTTTTCTCTCCCCCCCCCCCTTTATAGATAGTTTTAGAAGAACAGATACTACTTTTTCTGAAATTATTCTGTTTTTTGCATCTCATGTATTTCATTATTCTTCCTTTCACTGGTCCTAATTTCTTTACCATATGGTTTCTGATTATGTTTAGTGCGTGGAACCCAACTTTTCTTATAGCCCCTATGCCTTCAGATTAAACATCTGATGCTTTCCCAGCCCATATCCAAAAATGCCAGGAAAACAAAATGCCTGGTCTGCTATGAGCAAAGCACATGTTCTTTTCTTTTCTAGGGCTTGTCATGTCCCTACAATCACAAGATAAGTCACTAAAAACCCTGACATGGCTGGGCATTTCCATACCAATTCAGCCAGGAACAAATACTAGTGTAAATCAGAAGACAGCTTGATCCAAGTCTTTCCCTACATACACCTAACCAAGATGCAAATATATCCGGGCAACATTTTTTTCCTGCCACATTTCCAGGATATTGTCTTAGTTTCATCCATTGTCTCAATCATCTGTATAACTACTAAAGTATTTCTTTCTTATTCTCACCAGGTCATTGTTAAGGTATATATAACTAGTCAGGCTTTCTCACTACCTTAGTAATGATGGTGACAGTAAACAAAGCAATAGAGGTAGAAGAAATCTGCAGGGAGTTACAAATGTCAGGCTGGTTTTGTTTCATGCCACCCAGAGGTAGAAAACACCAACTCAGCACAGTACTCTGGGATGGTGAGGAAGGTCTAGTGAGCAAGTCTCATCAGTCAAAACAATGTATGCAGACATTTTGTCTTTTTTTAATAAGCCTACTTTATGACAGCATAGGTGATAGGAAAAGATAGGGAAGCTGTTCTTTTCTGGATCTCTTGAAGTCAGAGGATTACAAAATGCAGTAAAAGCATAGATCAGAAATACCCACTCTTAAGACAGAGCAATTTCCATGGTGGCCCTCCTGCTTAGGTTTGTTCCGCTTTAAAGATGAAGAAATGTATTATGATTCATCACCTATCTTAGCGCGTTCCAGAACTTATTCTACAAACTTCGGGAGTTTGAAGGACATCACGTTTAAAAACAGCAAGGCCTCCAATGACCAGGAAGTTATTCGTCCCCGTCCACCTAATCCTCCTAGCCGCCGCCCCATCCACCACCCCGGCGGTAGCTGCCCCTTTATCTGTGCAGGACTTTCCCCCACTCTGACAACCTGGATCAGCCGCAACCGGTGCTCCATTATTATCTGCCTGCGGCGCGCTTCCCAATGGTAGGCAGCCATTCTGCAACGTACTGTTCTGAGGCTTGGCGAGAAGAAACCACAGCCTTGGTTGCAGTGACAGAGGGCCTGCAGGTGAAAAACTCACAATGCTCCGATGCCGGGCAACTCAAGAGACGCCAGCCGCTCCTTCCTGCACGTAACGCAATTGGCCACCAGAGAGCAGCGAAAACCAAGAGACGGATTTTTCTTGTACTTTAAAGCGAGGAGGGAGGTGGAGAGGAGGGAACATTATGGGAACAATGGAAATCTTAAAAGTCCCGATCAAATTCGAGGAGCGAGCTGCGGTTATCGGTAAGGCAACTTCCCCTTACAAAGTTCCGCTTTGTAAGTCTTTACTGTGGAGTTAACAAGAGTTGCGCAGAGTGTGGCATTACTGCCAGTTCAAAGCATTGGTCCAGTAAGGATCTTTAAATTTTCATCTCATTTTGCTGGGGAAAGAAGTAGTGACTACGTTTGCTCAGGAGAATAAGGTATTATGCTAAGCACATGTTTTTGAACACTGATCATGATTCCTCCTCAGCCTGATCGGTTAAAGGAGGCTTGCGAGCCTCTTTCCCAAGAGCGGTGAGAGTTATTATGGAAGTCTTGAGTGCCTTCGATGACGATTCGTTGCGAAGTAGAAAAGTGCAGGCCTACGTTTATGAACTACTTCATACAAAAATAGCCCCTTAGACTTTTATAGTGTAGCATTTATACGAACCTAACCCAATCCATTAGGCTGTAAGCCGAGATTTACGGCTAATACAGGCAGGTGGCTTGTAACTCGGAATTCTTTTGAATAGCTGGTCCCCAAATTTCGGGTTTGGGAGAGCAATTTCCCAGGGAAGAAACTGCTTGCCTATATTGTAAGGTGCGTGCATGAGCGCACCAACATACCTACCATCCCTGTCCTACTGTCCCCATTTATTAGTATCCATTTCCTGTATTCATAACTATGTTTATACTTATACATGCTTGACAAAATAAATAAAATAAATATTCTGGAGTGTTGACTCCACCCTGATGTCATGCCATTCACAAACAAGTCAGGACTGTCCCAGGACGACTTTTCACTTTGAAATAAAACAGGCAGTGAAATGCCCTACGTAATAATGGATCATAAGCTTCCTAACAGACAGGAAGCAGCAGGTGAAGCTAAGCAGAATCACATCAGACACCTGTACAATT
>JANHFM010001876.1:27320-37906 GCA_032468115.1 Grayia smithii | reverse complement strand
ATTCTATTCTATTCTATTCTATTCTATGTAACATATTCAGGGAATTTTCTTACTTCACTCTGGTTATAAAAATAACCCCAAAGATTCAAGATGGCTGCTGCCACATGTGCAAAGGCAATGCTTCTGCATGAATTTAAGATGAATAATGCTTCTGTGCTTCATAATGATGTTAACAAACAATTTCGACCCCCTACTGGCACATTAACATTGGTTTCCCTCAAGAGGCTTTGAATCTAATAATTACTAGGATCTCTGTATAAACTCAATTATATCCATCTGTCAGTAGTTTAGGATGAAACTAACGGTAAATTATAATACTTACAACAATTTATCTCTATTAGTTTATTATATTGGTTTAATCTGCCATTATATATATATCCATCTTGTTACAGATGTGATTTTTAAATACTGCAAGGCTGTAGAAAAATTATAATTATTTGAGTCATTCTATGGATTTTGTCTTTTAATTATCCTTTGTTCAAAGAGATGTGGTAAATAATGCTTGTCACCTATAATTGCAAACAAGGAACACAATACTATAAGAATGTTCTCAGTTTCTGTTAATCTTTCTTAATCTATCATGATTAAGACTGAAATTAAACACATTTTTATATAATTCCACAAACCTCTGTTTATTTCAGATGCCAGATATTTCCAATTGAAAACCTCATTAGAACTATATTTCTCCATAAAAGCAGTGGACTGGAGGTCTATGAAACAATTCTGCTGACTTTCAGTCATGGTTTAGTCTCATTATGTTCTCTGCTCCCCAGTTTTTCAGTGGTACTGAAAAAACATTGATAAATTCTTAATAGTGACAAATATGAGTTGGACTCCATTTTCCACTGACTTTATTATAACATTTATTTAGGCAAGAAAAAACAAATGCACAGGTATGGAATAGATATCTGGTTCAATAGAAGTAACTCAGAAAGGGATCTTGGATTCCTAATGGACAATCACTTAAATATGAGCCAGTAGAGTGCTACAGCTGTGGAAAAAAAGCCAATGAAGTCCTAGGCTATATTAACAAAGGGATAGAATCAAGATAGTATGAAGTGTTAATACTACTTTATAATGCCTTGGCAAGACCACACTTGGAATATTGCATCCAGTTTTGGTTGCCAGGATATAAAAAGATGTTGAGACTCTAGACCAGTGGTTCTCAACCTTTCTAATGCCGTGACCCCTTAATACAGTTCCTCATGATGCGGTAACCCCACTCAGTAGTGGGTTTCAAATTTTTTTACTACCGGTTCTGTGGGTGTAGCATATTTGGTGGGTGTGGCTTCATGGTCATGTGACTGTGTGGGTGTGGCTTGGCAGTCATGTGACTGGGTGGGCGTGGCTAGGTGGTCACGATCCTAGTTCCCCGAGGATTCCCCCATCAGGATCTTTTGCAATCCTGCCCAAAGGGTCTATCTCCCCATCCTCTCTTTTTCCGCTGATCCTCTCCCTTTTTGCATCCCTAAAGGGGGCAGATGGCTAAGAGTCCTGTCATGCCCGGCAGGGAGTGGGGGAAGAAGAGAAATGTCCCACTACCGCCACTTCTTTGTGGTGCAGGACTCTGCAAGGCTTGTGCCATTGCACAGTCATGAGCTTCAGCATATCGGCACAGCTGGAGTCCTGCCGCTCGCGGCTGTGCTGGTATGTCAAACCTTGCAGCAGTGCTGCCATTCCTCTGCACAATGGCACAAGCCTCTATGAGGCAGCGGCGCTACGAGTCTCACAAAGACTTGTTTCTGGCAGTTGGGGGGGAAGTGAGACGTGGCTTCCCTTCCCTTCTCTTCTCTTCTCCCCTGCCCACCCTGCCAGGCATGACAGGGCTCCTGCCTCTCACTTAGCCACCCACCCCCTTTGCGGATGGCAGATGGGGTGGGCGAGAAGCGGGATGCGTATTTTACATTTCCAGAGGAACGCGATGGTGCAGGAAAGGTAAAACGCGCATCCCACTTCTCGCCCGCCACCCCCACCACCCCTCTCAATAAAAAGACAGAAGAGAAGGAAGCCAGCCAGGCTGCTGTTGCCTTTGGGATGGGGTGGGACAGGACAGGATGGGACGGGATGGGATGGGGCGTGTTGGGCCGTGAAATGTGCCTTACCTTTCCAGCACCGTCCCATTCCTCGCCATTCTGTCCAGGGAACCACATTGTAAAAAAAACCTCGTAAGTTCAATCTAACTCCTCGAACCCCCGAGAAAGATAAGGCGTATTTCGCAGCGCAACACATCCCACTGCACCCCACCCGACCCCAAAGGCAACAGCAGCCTGGCTGGTTCCCTTCCCTTCTGTCTTTTTATTGAGAGGGGTGGCGGGGATGGCAGGCGAGAAGCGGGATGCATGATTTACCTTTCCTGCACCATCGCGTTCCTCTGGAAAGGTAAAATGTGTGTCCCGCTTGTCGCCCGCCCCACCTGCCATCTGCAAAGGGGGTTAGAATAGATCTAGATTCCAAACCATTGGCAACCCCTGTGAAATGGTCCATCGACCCCAAATGGGGTCGCAACCCACAGGTTGAGAACCGCTGGTTTATGCTATTGTACCAATAAATATGTAAATAAATCAAAGGAGCAGTTATATTGAAGTATAAGCAGCATTCACTACATATTTTTGGTTGAGCTTATTAATGGAATTGTGCTAATGCATTGATTTCCTATGATATCTATAAATATTTGTTGTTCATAGAGATATTATCTAAGTTAGACAATTGGTTCTAATAATAAAGTAGTTAATAATCTACTTTGATGTTTACGATGCATATCAATGCATTTTTTTTTTTTAGAGAAACTTTATTTCTTTAAGGAAGATCTGCATTCAAGGCTATCTGGCCAAGATTAAGGCAAATTGCCTAGTTTCACTTTCCTCTCCTTCCAAGACTGTACAGCCACTTGAGGCAGCCTGAATATGCTGGCTTCCTGTAGAGATTTCATCCTCCTTCAAGAATGAAAAGAGATGCTGTATCTGCCTAAAGCAGATCTGCATACACACAACTGCAGGACCCAACAAGTTCAAATGAAGGAAAGAGGAACACATAAGTGTCAGAAATACCATTTATTTAAATTTGTGTCCATATATCAGTTTTCTCTAGGGGCTGAAGATGGTATGTATAATGCTTGCTCCTATTTTCTCCTTTAAGAACAATCTTATGAAGGAGCAAAAGCAATAGCACTTAAACTTACCGGTATATACTGCTTCACAGTGCTTTGCAGCCCTCTCTAAGCAGTTTGCAGAGTCAGCATACTGCACCCAACAATCTTGGTTCTCATTTTACCCACCTTGAAAGGATGGAAGGCTGAGTCAACCTTGACCCTGGTGAAGATTCCAACTGCCAAATTACAGGCAGTTGGCAGGCAGAGAAGTAGCCTGCAGTTCTGTGTCACTAAACTCAGTACATTAGATTGAGAGAGGTGAGAGATCCAAAATCATCTGAGAGCAGGCTAGGACCCAATTACCCCATTCATGAGCCGTGGTGATGCAGTGGTTAGAGTGCAGTACTGCAGGCTACATCTGCAATTTGGCAGTTCAAATCTCACCAGGCTCAAGACTGACTCAGACTTCCATCCTTCTGAGATGGGTAAAATGAGGACCCAAATTTTGGGAGGCAATATGCTGACTCTGTAAACCACTTAGAGAGGGCTATAAAGCACTGTAGAGTGGTATATAAGTCTCATTGCTACTGCTATTGATTGGACAACCATATGTCAGAATTGTTTCCTGCTTCAGCAGAAGGTTGGATTGAAAGACCTTCAAGGTCCCTTCCACCTCTATTATTCTAGTTGAACACCACACTGGCTATTATTTTATTAATAAAATAAGTAATATCCCTTAGCATATTTTAATATTATACATCAATGATTTCAGATCCCATTACACTAAAAAAAAAAAGCAAATATCCATCAAACAAGTGTTCTGAATATTAGGACACCTACCTGTTTGAGAGTTTGTGCAGAAGGAAGAGTTTGTGTAGATAGGTTGCTCAGAATCACTGCAACAGTGAGGGGTGGGTAGCAACAGAAGGGTTAGGGAGATATAAGCCATCAAGAGGCAGAAAGCATGTTCCTTGGCAGTTTATCTTTTAAATGTCAAGTCAGTAAGATATCTAAGAAGCAAGTATTTCAAAGGACCTGCTTTAATGAACTCACTATGAACGAAGACAGCAAAATTCCTTTTGTAATATCCAAAATTCTGTCTTTATGCCAAGGATTGGTACTCAAGATACCTTACTGAAGTTTGTGTAGTTCTTTGCTTCCTTGATTTTGTCCAGATATGTGACCTGTGATTCATACACATAAGATGTTTTAGAAAGCAAACTATGAGTAGATTTGGATAGGTGTGGTAGAACTTCAGATGGGCTGGTGGTGAAAAGTTGATGAAAAAGAATGAAGCAGATGAAATAGATGCCTTATGAATGGGAAAGGGACAAAGAAGAAGGGAAAAAAAAGTAACTCTAGTTAGAAAATTCTATGTATTAAAGGAAAAGGAAGCCTTCCTCTGAAAGTGGCACCATCAAAAGCCAGCTTCTCTTCTCCTCCCCTTCCTTTATTTTCTATAGAACTGAACACACATGCCTCATTTTTAATGCCAGTTGTTACCATGGAGTTCAAGAACAGAATCTGATTTTCTCAGTGACAATCTAATATATTACAATGTATATGTTATGCTTTATGTGCAGTCATTCAAATCAGATATGTGTACTTGGCAAATGTGCTACTACACAGGATTAATCTGATGTACTTCTTTCCTTATATTCTTGCCAAATGTTAAAATAGTCAGTTGTATCGTGTAAAACAGATTTCTTTCAAGCTGGATTGTCAGCGAATGTAGTTTTCAGTCTATTAATTTAATAAAAATTAGTCCAATGAGTTTGGAGTTTTAAGATATCAACCTTAGAAAGTTGGGATAATAAATGTCATCTGTGCCGTAAATTATAGAGAATATAAAGAGTTCTCAGGAAAGGGACTATAAGCACAATATTTTGCTCATCTGTCAGCCCTCCTGGCAATTTTGACTCTGGTTGTTTTATTTGAATGCAAATCCACTTTCAGCTGCTTGCCTGATACCACAGAGGAAAAGCAAGTCAGGTTCCTTTTCTGCTTCATGCATCATTAGCAAAATTGCCAGCTAAAGTCCTGCCTGCAGTTTTGTTATTAGTAGTGATAATGCAAGAAGCAGAAGGAAACACAGCTTGACTTTCATCTCCCAGGTGGAGATTTCATTTAGAAAAAAATTACCCCTTTATTCATAAAATAAGTGGATCCACTATGAAGTTGTCAATATGATATAAATCTGTAAGTGTATATGTATCTATATCTATTATATGTATCTATATGTATATGAATATATATATGCATACACAAATGCACACACACACACACATATATATACACACACACAAACAAATGCTGTGGCCTAGTAATTAAAAGCATTTTCAGCTGTCCATCATTATTTGGGAAGGAAATATTTCCAAAAGATTTTTAAAAAGTTTTCAATGAGCCATAAATTCTGCCCCAAGTGTGATACATACAATCAGTTTTTATTGGGGTGATAAATTTTACTATGAGTTGAAATTTGGCTGCTAGTTTTAGTTTGATGTAGTTTTCTGAAAACAGCATTTATGGCTATATATTTTTTATTTTGAAAGACTTGTATACCTGCCCATATTGTAACCACAACCCTGGTTGGTTCACAAACAATAAAAACCATAAGTCGTTGTTCCCCAACATTCAGAATAAAAACCCATGCTGTCCCAGAGCTTCCATACCTCCACATAGCATCTTCTCAAGCCCCCAGCTTCATCCTACCCCAATACTTATGGGAACTTCCAGCTCTTCAAAGCCTTTTGGAAAGCAAGGAGGGTGGGGGCCTCCTGTTCCTTAGGTTGTTCCTCAGGGCAGGGGCAGCTATGGAGAAGGCATACATCTTAGTTCTCATGAAATGACAACATACAAGAGAAGGAACGTGACACATGCCCATACTATCTGAAAGACAGATATACCTAGAGCCACGGTGGCGCAATGGTTAGAGTGCAGTACTGCAGGCTACTTCTGCTGACTGCTGATTGCCAGCAGTTTGACAATTCACCAGTTCAAAGTTGACTCAGCCTTCCATCCTTCTGAGGTAGGTAAAATGAGGATCCAGATTGTTGGGGGCAACAGGCTGACTCTGTAAACCGCTTAGAGAGGGCTGTAAAGCACTGTGAAGCAGTATATAAGTCTAAGTGCTATTGCTATTCTCCTTTATTAATTATGCAAAATTTCAAAAATCACAAGAAATTTAATCGGCCGCATTTATTCAGGACTCGTCTCACACCTATGCAAGCTGTGCATGCACTCCCAGACAAAATTCATGCTCTCATCCTGATACTTAAGTTGGTTCTTCCAGTGTTCCACATGAAGGAAACTCAGACCACCTTCCAAACTTGAAAAAGCCATCAAACTAGGAGTAATAAAATAAATATTGTTTGCTTTTGACGCTCAGTCTTTGATACCTGGTGTGACATGAATATCTTGTTCCAATGTCAGCTGAGGTTTAATGATCTGGTCTTCAAGGAGGAAGTGAAAATGATTCATACTGAAGCACCTTGTTCAGGGTTGGGTATAATGTAATTTCTCCTGGTCTTCATAAGGAAGGGAGGAGAAGAAATCTGAATCTTCCTTTTCCATTTTATTTTGGCATTTGGGAGTCAAACTAACATGCACTTCCATAAATACCCACTGCCTTAAGATTGGTGTATCTTCCAGATTTACTTCCTGTATTTTTATATCACCATACACTGCTAAACGAATGGCAAGGTATTGCTGAAATCAACCATCTGCAACACAATAAATCAAAAACTTAATGTAAAACCCCCAATCTTTACATTGGTTCATTTTACAAAATCATTTAAACCATCATCATCAATCCTAAAATAACCAATGGCCGTATCACCACTTTCTGGGTCCCCTTGGACTTTCCTTTTTTGGGTTTGAAATGTTTTTGCTGCTTAGACCGAAGAAGCTACTTGGATAACAAGCAAAACATTTCAAACAAAAGAAGTCCAGTTGCTATGACTCAACTTCCAGACACTTCAGTAAGATGTTTTCATCAAGTACTGGAGATAAAGTATGGAATCTCAAAAGTGTTGAAGTCCACAAGTCTTAAAGCTGCCAAGTTTGAAGACCTCTGAGTTATAGGAATAATTCTCACTCATTGGTGGATTCATCAAGGTTGCTTCTTTTTGAATATTTTGATTCCCTGAAGTCCCAAGATTTTGATAGCTCAGACTTAGTTGGCAATTATGAGATAAAAGCTCTTAACAAAGTCTTCCCCTCTATACTGGCTTACATCTAATATTCCTGCCATCACTCTCCCAGCCTTGCCATCAATCTTTCACAAGGTTTGCTGTAGAATGCAGGTAAGCTTTGATTTATGACAATTGGGACTGGGGTCTCCATTGTAAGTTGGTTTGGTCATAAACCGAGTCACTATGTGACCAGACCTGACTTTACAATCATTTTAACCATGGTTGTTAAGCGAATCACACTGTCATCAAGTAAATGTGGCTTTGCAATTGACTTTGCTTGTTGGAAGTGAACTGGGAAGGTCATGATCACATGGCAAGTTTGCGACAACTATCACAAATGCAAACCAGCTGTCAAGTGCCAGACTTGCAATCATGTATAACCACAGGGATGCTGCAATGGTCCTATTTTCAAGAATGGATAACTTCAAATTGTTGTAACTTCAAACCTTCATTAAACAAATGGTCGTAAGTTGAGAACTACCTGTATTTTCAGTTCAGTGTTCCCACTGAGAAAATTCTTCCCTGAACACTGAACACCTACAGCAGCTACCAAGTCTTATACGAGTTTAGAGGTTACTGAAGACAAACTTGGACACTTAGGGTAGTCATTAACTTTGGGTTCTCTCGTGTAACGTGTTTTATAACTGATTTCCTGTTCATCCATTGTGGGTTTTTAATTCTATTTTATGGTGTTTATTCTGCATTTTAAAAGCCTACAAAATGGTTTTATAATAAATTGCTTTAATATCTTAGATTTGTACTATAGAGTAGCTTTTACCCACAAAAAGCAAGCTAGGAAATTTATACAAATATAAATAAAATCCCAGCTCCTTGGGCCGCTGTGCAAGGATTGGTTACAACCTAGAGTACCACAACAATTCTGCATTTGTCTACAGAGACTCGCCCATCATCTAAAGCAGTAACTATAGCATTTCACATCTGACAACTGCTACAAATATCTTTATTCCCATAATATATATTTCCCTTTCCAGTTCCTTTCCCTGGCATTACACATCAGATGTTACATTTTAGATTTTTTTAAAAAATATATACACATGGCATGGTTTCTCTAGGGCTATTTCAAGTGCAAACATCCTGGGCTTAACATTATTCTGTTTTAAAAGTTACTCATACACACCATCAGTTCATTTTACACAGGCCTTCAAGGAAGATGTCAACGAAAATGCATCATAGGTTTGGTAGGTGTTTTCATGCACATTTTGTGGAATTAAAGCAACAAATCTCTCCAACTTGTAGCCGTTCCAGTCTCTGTATATTCTTAGGCCTAGGGTAGCCATAAGTCCTCTCCGGATATTAAATTTCACTTTGCATAGACTCTTGCTTATTGCATTCAGAACAACCCAAGTAAAAATAAAGATGAAATGAATGCAATATTAGTAAGAGAATAGTTCAGTCAGTCAAACCTGGACTTTATTAGGTTTAAAATAACTTTTAGGAGCAGCATGAAACAGAGCTCATATTAGCTCCGCTGTTTTATTTTGTTTTGAGATTCTGCCAGAAAATCAAATGGCAACACCAGTTCACTTTTCCTCCTGCCCATAAGGATCCTTGCCTTAATTGGCTAATAATTTCAAAACTAAGAAAGAAATGAGAAGCCAACATGCAGCATTACCGCAGGCTTCACAAATACTCTTAGACAGTGGTGGGCTGCTCCTAGTTTGGCCTGGTTCACGCAATCCGGTAGCGGTGACAGTGTGATGTCACCAAACCGGTTCTCCACAGCTGGGAGCTGGGCCCACCCGCGCGCCTGTACTTACTTTTTTTCTCCATTTTCTCAGTTTTTCTGCTCTGCGCATGCGCAGAGCACTTGTTTTGAGGTTTCTTTCAGGTGGATTAGTTACTACGCATGCATGTAGCGCATGTTCAGTGCGCGTGCGCACGAGCGAAGCGAGCGCACATGGCAAATGCACAAAGCGTACACATGAAGAGAACCGGTAGTAAAGGTAAGTAGAACCCACCCCAGCTCTTAGAAGATAAAAATCATTAGGGTTTGAGACCCAGTATCTTTGTTTAGAAGTACATTCTACTGCCTAGGAAGAAAAAGACAAAAATAAACTTGGATTATAGGAAGCCCTTCAGAAGAGAAGAGAGACATGAGGAACAAACTCCATAAGTTTGTTTCTGAAAAGTGAGTGACTGCTCATTTTATTTATTTATTAAATAGATTTTTTTTATTCTGCTCTCTTAGTTTTTGAGTAACTCAAAGCAACAAACATATCTAATACTCACGAATGAAGGCAAATATACATATCCCAGGATAATGTTGCAAAATCGAACTTGGGTTGGTCACTGGGACCAGAAATTTACTCTTCCGAGCTTTTGGACTCATGCTGGAACCCATCTGTAATATTGTTAATAATGTAATACTCCTTCCTCCTTCTTTTTCCCCCTATAACAGCCACCTTGTGAGGTGGATTGGGCTGAAGGTGACTGGCCCAAAGTCACCCAGCTGGCTGCCATGCCTAAGACAAGACCAGAACTCACAGTCTCCTTGTGATTGGCTCAAAGTCACCCAGATGACTTTCTTGCCTAAGGCAGAACTAGAACTCACAGTCTCCTGGTTTCTAAGTCAGCAGCACCTTAACGGTTACACCAAACTGGCCAAACATGTCATCCATATTGTGAAAGAGCAAACTGAGCCAAAGATGACCATTTATTGGAGTGTCCAGGTGTGTTCTTAAAATTCCAAATAAACCCAGTGCTCACCAGCTTTAAAGGGTTATCTTCCTCTGATACAGACAGCTACTTCAATTTCGAAAACAAAAAAAATACTGTAAGCGGAATCCAAATTTATTTTCCTTTCTTTCCCCCCCAAATAAAAGTTTTATGTAAATTGCCTTTTTTGTTATTGAAGAACCAAAGGAAGAAAGGAACTGCCTTTAGGAACAGGAAAGTTTAACTCAACACAATTAGTTGTGGGCATCTCAGCGGCAGGGATTAGATACATTTCAGTCAAATTTGGGAGATCCGTTTAATAATCTGGTCTGATGAGGTGCCGTTGGTATTTGTCCATTTAATCTCTAAGACCCATTAAAGGAATTAAGGGAATTCACCCAGGGATGAACTCAACTGCCTGTGAAATAATTCTGTTTTAGCAACCTATCTTAAAAGACATCCAAACTGATGCCAATCTGACCTCCAGAAGAGAGGCTGTTCTAGAACATGAAAATCATCGGTTCTGGGCCACCAAAGATCTCACCTCTTAGAGGCATCCTAAGATTTTTACTGACTGTTTCCTAATATGATTTGATTGCTCATTTGTTCCCTATGACTATCATTAAGTG
>JANHFM010001875.1:141916-152171 GCA_032468115.1 Grayia smithii | reverse complement strand
TTTAGCCTCCAGTCCCCTAATCATCTTTGTTGCTCTTCTCTGCACTCTTTCTAGAGTCTCAACATCTTTTTTTACATTGTGGCAATCAAAACTGGAATACTCCAAAAAATATGGTAAGTTTATAAAACATTTTTTGCCATAATGGATAACATCAGCAATGACTTCTTTGAGAAACTGAAGGAGGACAGAAGTTACAGTAAATAAACCTTTTTGGTTTAAATCTAGAATTATTCTTTAAGCAAATAACAATAACAACACAATGTCTTAATGTATTCTATTTTTACATACAGGAGAGCCAAATCAGTGAGCCATGTTTTTGAGAATCTGAATTCTAAAATTGTATTTCTCAAGTCACAATCAGGCCATCTTATCAAGAAAATAAGATGCAGTTACAGTTCAACATACACACAAAAAAATCAATGTGTACATTGCACTAAGTTAGAGTATTTGAACAATTGCCTAGGTTCATAGGCACCCTGGTGGTGCAGTGGTTAGAATGCAGTATTGCAGGATAATTCTGCCAACTGCCAGCAGTTCAATCCTGACCAACTCAAGGTTGACTCAGCCTTCCATCCTTCTGAGGTTGATAAAATGAAGACCCAGATTGTTGGGGGAAATATGCAGACTCTGAACCGCTTAGAGAGGGCTGTAAATCACTATGGAGCTATGTATATAAGTCTAAGTAATATTGCTATTGTGTACAATAATCACAATTGAGCCCACAGTCGAGCCCTCGACTTATAATCACAATTGAGCCCAAAATTTCAGTGCTAAGCAAGACAGTTGTTAAGTGAGTTTTGTCCCATTTTATGGATTTTCTTGCCACACTTCTTAAGTGAATACTGCAGTGGTTAAGTAAATCTGGCTTCTCTGTTGACTTTGTCAGAAGTCACAAAAGAAGATCAGGTGAGTACTGGAACACTAACTACAACTGTCATAAAACATGCCAATTGCCAAGCATCCAAATTTTGATTATGGGATGCTGAAACAGTCGTTAGTGTGAAATATGGTCTTAAGTCACTTTTTTCAGTGCCCTTGTACCTTCAAACAGTCACTAAACAAATTGTTGTAAGTCAAGGACTACCCGTAAATCATGCTTTACTATGGTTGTGTTCACACAACCTGCTAAACCGAAACTAAATAATCTTGTGGCTTAGCATAAAGACTGATTCAAGCCAAAGAGGTAGAAAGTAGATAGGAATGGATGAGAATGTCATGCATTTAATTCCAAGAATCTATTCATCTATTTTCCTTTTAAACTACCTTTCAAAATAGATAGAAATGTTCATTCAACTGCATTTTTATGCATTGTTCCATTATCTGGATGTCGTAGACATACTGATAAGGAGATGAGGCCTGTTCTCCCTTGCTTGTTCTTTTGCACAATCCAGCTGGAAGGCCCATTTAGGCCACTGAGTCCTGCTCTATGCAAGATTTCAGATCAAAACGCCCGAGAGGTTTTCTTCTTTAAAAATTTAAAACGCAGCACCTGCCATCCAAGATAAAAATCTTTCTGACAATGTGCAAGTGTATTATGCTGCGGTCTTCTATTCTGGTTGGTAAGATATATCTGTCCTGCTGGAGCTTGGAGGTCAGCCAACTTACAAAATATTGGCCAGGGAAGTAGTAGTAATCCTTCTGCCTGCTTTCACTTAAGCCAGGAATTTTTGAGCTACTGAAACTCACCTTTAATTGTAAGTGCAAAAGAGGAGATGGGGAGATGAGGAGTTTACCTCCTCTACTATCCATTTATTGTCCATCTATAAAGAGCTGTTTTTGTTTCTGGGTGCACAGGTGTGCGCAGGTGTGCGTGTGGGATTTTCTGAATGGAGAGGTGCCTTTTGCTAATGAGCTGCTTCTGCTCTCTCTTAGTTAGCACAGAAGGGATCTGAGCCGGTTCATTCATCGTTATACCTACACGAATTCACAGTGTGAAAGGAAGCTTAATGTCTTATCTGAATATCCCTGCCCCTTGTTTTTCTTTTCTCCCAGCGAAAAGCATACTGAGATCCCAAGAAGAAAAATGAGGGGAAAAAGCCTCATCACAGGCAAATTAGCAAATTAAAGATACTTGCAGCACCTTTGGGTGCAATGCTAACCCATTAAGATCAAAGTGGAGCTTTGCCATTGACTTCACTAGGACGCAGATTGCACACTCGGGGCTCTCTACTTTGAAGAGGGGAGTTAATAGCTTGTTACTTTAATGAAGCAATGCCAGTTTAAGGGCACTCCCGGGTGCTAATTCAGCAGAGTAGTTAATCTCAAAACTGTAGATGTGCACAAAAGGCTAAATCAGACTTGGAATCTGGATTCGCACTTGTGAAGGAGGAGAAACTTCTTATGTTCATTTGCATTCTAGGCAGGTCTGCATGGATCTTTTTTTTTCCTTTAGATTGTATTAGTTTCTGGTGACTTCCCCATGTGTTTTTATCACATGTCCAACTGCTACCAGTGATGGATCATTGCTCCACCCAGTCTGTGTAATACGTGGGCTTGAAAACCCTTATTATTTTCATTGCTGTCTTACCTTGCGTGTGCGAACAACTCACATGCTTACGCTTCCCCGCTATGCTCTGAGTCTCTTGGCCTGCTATCATTCTTTTGTGATGGCTTACATCTCAAATCAGCTTAGAAAGACTTGAATGAGTAACCCAGGGTGACATACACAGCAGCTCTCTTAATACTGGCTCATGGTCTTATCGCCATGGGCTTGAACATGACCTTATTATCTCACTCTACATGGGGCTGCCCTTGAAGACAACCTAAAAGCCGCCCCTGATGCAAGAATCACTGCCTTCCTGCAGACAGATGAGAGGTCTTATTGTAAAATGACACCAAGGCTGCACGAGTGCCGGTGATCTGATCCAAATAGGATCTGCTTATCTACTACATACGGGCGGAGAAGGCATGTTGCAAAACCTAACTTCCTGGGATAAGATTATTTTATCTCCAAAGGTCAGAATAGCTTTCTCCTTACTGATGTGTTTTTAAGTCTATAAAGATGATCTTCTTTATACAGCATTCAGGGTATAAGTCGCCAACACAGATGGCAGATGTCTAACGCACGATGTTAAGACTGGTTACTTCTAGTGGAATAACAGAGGTATTTTTATTACAAACTTTAAAATGCGAGGGCCAAACGATGCACACGATAGCGTTTGCGGTTTTACTATTTGTGTAACTTTTACTAGATTGTGAACTGCCTTTAATCTTGAATGGAGCCAGCATAAATTGATAGAAGTAAACTAACAGAAGTACCCTTGTGACATCAATAGCACTTGTATAAAAGAATTTTTCTTTGTCCCTCTTTTTTCCCTCAGTTTTCAAGAACAGATTTATTCTGTTTCATTTTAGATTGTACATTCCAGAAAAAAAATAATTTTCATCTGAGTAATCTCTGATCTTCTGGCACTGGTACAACAGGGGGAACACCTCTCATTTTGTAGCAGAATATATTGCATCTGCACTTCTTTTCTCAAGCTAGCAGAGTTTTCAGCTTGCGAAGGGTGAGGGTAACGTCTGCATCAAAGCAAACGTCAACCAGCCCCAACAGGTTTCGGAAAGCTGAAGTTTAAGCCAGTGTCAGATGACCAATTTAATACAGATCGGATTGGAAATTTCAACTGGGGCTTTATAATAAAGGCCTGTGGCAGAGTTATGCCATGTCTTAGAAAAAAAAGCCATACTATATCCAGTAGAATTTATCTTCAGGTCAGCATGCCTAAGAGCAGCATCCTATGTTTAACCAGGCCAGATCAGAGCTAAGTTCAAATAATTATAATCAAATATTCCAGGTTAAGGGACGTGGTGGCTCAGTGGCTAAGTCACTCAGCTTGTCAATCGAAAGGTCGGCAGTTCAGCTGTTCGAATCCCTAGTGCCGCCTAACGGGGTGAGCTCCCGTTCCTTGTTCCAGCTTCTGCCAACCTAGCTGTTCGAAAGCATGTAAAAAATGCAAGTAGAAAAATAGGGACCACCTTTGGTGGGAAGCTAACAGCGTTCCGTGCACCTCTGGCATTTAGTCATGCCAGCCACATGACCACGGAGACGTCTTCGGACAGCGCTGAATCTTTGGCTTTGAAACCAAGATGAGCACTGCCCCCTACAGTCAGGAACAACTAGCACATATGTGCTAGGGGAACTTTTACTTTTACCTTACAATTCCAGGTTAGGCCATTCCTCCATTGAGCCCTTTATGGCTACCATAAGCTTCTTAGCAGAGTTTCCCCCTTCCCCAATCTCCTCTTTTTAAATCTGAGATGGTCAAAAGTGAATCCACAAAGTCCTGAATGCACAGCATTTTATTTAGTTACCTTAATTTAAAAAGCATCTCACTTAAGCTTAGATCCAAGCATTTGGTTTGTCTCTTTAAAAGTTCTCTGGCTAACTGGGATGGGTCGGTATTAAGGCAAATACAGTTTCTTTTTGGTACTTAACCATTTAGTCCAATATAGTTAGTGAGTTAGTGACTCCAGTCACATGCTCTCCAATATACATGCAATACTTTTGTGAACAGGGACTGCCCCATTTATTTTAAAGTAGAAAATTCATGCTTACATGTGAATACATGCCCCATCTTTTATTTAACTGAAGTGACTTGTGGACTATGAGCACTTTGAAGCTCCTTCTTCAGCAAATTGCTTACACTGATGGAAATTCATCAGTGAACTGGTTGAAAATGGTAATCTCTCTCCCCCTCCCCTATTGCCCATATCTGAGCAGTAAGTCATCATGCTTTTCAAAGTATTTTGGTATCACGATCGAAGCTTCCATTTTGTAGGAAATAAAGTTTATTGCACAAAACAGGAAAAAGACTTTTCAGAGTTCATGCATATTCCTTAGTTCGCCATGTTTTATGTGCCTTCTGCTTTAAATTTAACACAGGCTTAAGCTGTCGGGAAGGTTTGAAAGCCCATCCTTTACATTCATCTCTGTATAAGAATGAAAAATATCAATTTCAAAAGCAAAGTGTGATTCTAAGTACTGCGAGGCAAAATCAACCAGGTGTTTTAGGAGACAACCATTTTTTTTCAACTGACAAGCTAGTCTTGGTTTTATCTATATATTTAGCAAGTTGGCAAACAAATCACAGAGTGCCGTCAGCCTGCTTAGTTGTCAATTGTTTTTCTTTATAGCCTAAGTTTACACATCTCCAGTTTTCAGAGACGGCTTACCTCAGGTTTTCAAATTTGGAATGAAAAAATTCCAAAACAAGAACATTGAAAACTACAGTTTGCACCTTGCTAGAAGGTCTGAGACCAGTCGCAAAATCCAGATGACCAACAAATAGCAGCAAAAATATACCCCCAAAAAAGGACTCTTTGGTTTCAGCCTATTTGTTTTTGTTGTTGTTGTTGTTTTTGTTTTTTCCCATCAGCTTTAAAAGTCTTGCATTTCCCAGAAAACAAAATTTGTTGAATTTGTCCTCATGGACAGCCTGGGCTCACCAAGGTCCTTCTTATAAAGTCCTCAGATTGACTTTGCTTTTGTTTTGGCACAGTGCTTAGAGTGCAGTACTGCAGGCTACTTCAGCTGACTGCTAGCTGCAGTTCAGCAGTTCAAATCTCAACAGGCTCAAGGTTGACTCAGTCTTCCATCCTTCCGAGGTTGGTAAAACGAGGACCCAGATTGTTGGGGGCAATAGGCTGATTCTGTAAACCGCTTAGAGAGGGCTGTAAAAGCACTATGAAGCGGTATATAAGTCTTATTGCTATTGCTAAGTAAATGGGGAGAAATTCTGGCAGGAGAAAAGGAAATATGTTTTCACAACTACATTATACAATGTATATGTATACAAATAACTAAATATTATTCCACATGATTATAATGTCCAAAATTTTGATGACTTTAAAAAGAAATAGGATGAAAAATAAAGGCTAAAACTGATGGCTATAACCTTTAGTGTCAAATACAGAAGAGGGAGGCTGAGACACCTACCAGGCTGTTTGTCTTTGACTTAGCATACATGAAATCAGCCATTGTGATTTGGAATCTGTAATCTGTATGTCAGGGATGAGCAGATGTTTTCTTACTAACATCCAAGGGTCCCAGAAATGCTTGTGTCACGACAGAGAAAGGACATGTGCCCAAAATGAACCATCTGTTGCTACCTTTAATTCCAAAATTGGGGAGGAGTCTGCTCTGAGAGCCCCCAAATTAGAGTTGAGAATCTTCTGGTTGCCCATCCCTGCTGTACTCTAGTTTCTGTCTATTGTTGTTTATCATAAAAAATGTGTACTCTTTAAAAAATGGTGGCCATTTCATGGGGATCATCTTTTAATCAAGCAAGAACATAACAAACAAAAGATGACTGACTGTATGCCATGAGACAATATAAAGATTATGTTTTACGATTAAGGATCCACTCTTCTGCTCACACTCCATGATCCATCCTTGGTTTTTAAAGTGGCATTTCTAACACACCTTGTTCTGCTATCCTTAACAAATATTTGTAATTTTAAATGTTGCTTTCTCACCTGTGTTTACTCAGGAGTATGTCCTGTTGAATTTAATGGCACTTAAAAAGAAAAGAGATACAGGACTGCTACCTTTGCCTCTTTCTTTCTTATATTCTTGTAGACTCTAATCCAACTCCAGTTCTCTCCAAGTCCCTACAAGTCCCTAAGCAAAACACAGCTAATAATGTAACATCATTTCAGAGTTCCTGTTCATTGGTACTCAGGACAGCTGGCCATGTACCCTTTAGGATTAGGTGTGGCTGACGCAGCTTTAAGGATCACTTACATGTGACAGTGTCACTTATCATTGACCAGAGAGGAGGCGGGACAAAGACTTTGAAAAGCAACAACAGAGGTCTATGAAGGGCACTCTGGACCTCAGAGGCAGCTTGTCCGTTCCTAGTGGGAGGAGGAACAGGGAGGCCAGGAAGACGACGGGCTTTTTCTCCATCAGCCTCTTTAAGAACTTCTTGTTGATCTTCCAGCTCGCAGAATGGCACTTACACCGTTAAAACATGAGCACAGTAACACGATGGGGATTGGCAAGGCCATTGCTGTGTTGACATCCGGAGGCGATGCCCAAGGTAAGTGGATTGCCTGCCCTTCTCTAAATTTTCTTGGCTTTCAGATTACCTTTGTTAAATAGCCTGAAAAACAACTGGCAAAAACGGCAATGTCCTGAATCCTAGTGGAATCGGGATAAACAGGGCTGAATACTCCAGTATTTATTTTATTTATTTATTTTTCATTCTGGCTATCGGAATTTCCCCAGGCTAATTGGCAAACTGTTGCTAATAAGTGTGCTAAAGATTTATTCAAAGTAAAAAAGTTTGTGGGAAGAAATTTTTTGACCCACAGGTTCCTTTCCCCTCCCCCTCTGTCCCTACAGTTGTTTTCCCAGCCCCTGATTTTTTTTTCCAACAGTGAAAACTTTTTCTCCATCACCCTCAGTTGAGAATTTCAAAGGAGGATGTATACTGGGGTTGATCCTATTTACCAAGACTTACTTTCTTTCTTCACAACAACCTCCAAGCCTTCTTATAGGGAAATCTTTTCCTCAACTGCAGCACCCCTTCCCTAATCTTCTTTCTGTTGCTTAAAAAGTGGTTTAAAAGCAGTCCGGTTGGTTCTTTTATTATTCATTTTCCCTCTCAAGTCAGTGGCTTGCAGGATCAATTTTGTTTACTGCCTCCTGCCTATATGGTTTCCAGGCTTTTATTAATTAATTTTTTTCCTTTAACTTAGCTTTCCCCTTCCAAATCTTAGCCTTTAGTCCATCTCCTGTTGTTAGTTGTTGTTTAAGTGGATTAGAAAGCAATTGAATAGACCAGCATAATATACTATAAATAGCACAAGGCAGAAAAAAAACAATATATATACTTTGTGTGTATGTGTGTGTGTTTGTGTAACATAACCACATAATCTAAAACACACATCATATTGAAATAAATTAATGTTTACATTGTTTCAGTTTCAAAAGCCTTTTTAAAAATGTATGTTCTCAGAATTCTTGTTGCACCATTAATATATATGTTTGCAGAGATTTATGAATAGAAAAAGGGTAGGTGACCATTTGTCAGCATGCTGAAGTTTTCCACAGTTAAGTCTAAAAGCTGGATTAGATGATATCTAACTCCCTTTCTGTTTCTGATCTAATGGAACTTTAGTGGCTTGTTTTTGTCCAACCTGAAAACTCTTTGTATAATTATTTCAGAAACTTGCATCATGATTCAGTGAGATCTTTGTCTTGATATCAGATGTTGTGTAAAACCCAGCCTATTGGTTCCTCATGAACACACAATTGTGCTACCAGTTTGGCTTGCAAAATTTTTCATAGTTACCATGTTCATCCTGATTATTCTTTTGGACAAATACAAAATAACAAATGCAGTGCATTTTTGAAAAAAATATCTTTTTAGGGAAATACCCGGACAAAAATTGCTATTAGGTTGTGAGCAATACAAGGACAAATGTTTTTAGCTGTTACAAATGGCTCATTCATTATGTGGGTAGGTCATCCCTAAGTGATGGATAGAAAACTCAAATAATAGACTGGGAAAACCATGGCAACTCATGGAGGCAGATCCATTGTATCTGGGTCAAATTTTACTGATGGGTTTAAAGTAGAGTTCTGCAAATGTTTTAGACTGGAAATTCTTTTGGACTTTATATGGCATGTCAGAGGTTGCAGTCTGAAAAATAGGTGGGGCTGGGATTCTTGATTTCATTACCGTAGGTTTTCATTAAATGCATTCAATGCATTTAATGCATTCAATATGGTTATTTATTCTCATTCTTTTCTCTTTTTACTTCATTAAAATTATTACTAAGGGACAATTTTGGAAGAGTTCTTGAGAACACAAGCAAATCTTTGGCCAGAGTGCATGCAGCCCTCAAGCTGGTAGTTATACAATTTTTGTTTGAAGTATAAATTGGAGCCCAACCTGCCCACAAAAATTGGCTATAGGAAGAAGCAATTGATTGTATGGGAGTTTGAAGGGGAGGATATTACAGAAAGATATCTCGCACTACTTCCATCCACAAGCTGAGCAACCGAGAAGCTATTTACCAGCCTGCCTCAGATTGTCACCTTTAGGATGTATTGGGTCAACTTTCAGAATGATCACATGATCAATGGCTATTTAATGGGATCTGCAGTCCCACCAATATAGAGGGTACCACGTTGGTGAGAGGAGCATGTATACCAATGTTTCTTGGGGGTCTCCTTTACATTACACCTATGACTGTTTTGATTTCAGTTCAGTTGGCATACATCATTCAAAGGCTCTTCCCTATGGCAGAATTAGATTGGGTTTGGGTTCCCCAAGTTCTTCTCAAATTTGTGTGAGAAAATGTATTCATAGAGTAAATCAGGTATTGATAATTTCAAGCATATGAAGCATCCCTTTGTGTGTGTGTGTGCGTGCGCAACAGTAGTGGGTTCCACTTACCTTTGCTACCGGCTTGGAACTGTGAAAGCTCACTCGTGGCGCTTCTGCACATGCACAGAATGTCTGTGATGACATCCAGACGGGTGAGCAGAGCCTCCTGCTGCCACCACTACCAGTTCACTCAAACTGGGGTGAACCAATAGAAACCCACCACTTGTGTGCAACTTCTAGAGTACTGTTCAGAGCCAAAATTGCCAAAGATTGGTAGCAAATTATCTTGTGCTTTGGAAGTGCAAAATACACAAAAACTTTATAGATGCCCTAAATAGGTACCAATACCAGAGAAATCATCTTAAAGTAGTGTTTCTCAACCTTGGCTGCTGGAAGATGTGTGGACTTCAACTCCCAGAATTCCCCAGACAGCAGAGCTGTCTGGGGAAACACTGTCTTAAAGGAAAAGAGACATTGCTTCATGTATTTCCTTTGCCTTGCCGAAAAGCGGTTTACAACTTCTGAATGAGCACCTCTTCCATATCTACTGCTTGTTCTGTGAGATCAGCAAGCAATTTGTCTGCTGCTCAAAAGAAGGTCTTCTTTGAGATGACCTCCCCGTTTGGAAGCCTAAGCTTTATTTTTTTCCCCCAGTAACTGGTTAAATCCTTTTTATTTGTGTAGGGATTTGAAATCTTTAATCAAGTTCCAGTTCATTTTTTTTTTTTTTTGAAGTACCTTGTAAAGACTGAATACTAAACTAGCTTTCCTTAACCTCAAGGCCAGGGGTGAAATCTAAATTTTGTTGCTACCGGTTCTGTGCCCGTGGCTTGGTGGGCATGGCAGGGGAAGGATACTGCAAAATCTTCATTCTTACCACCCTCCAGGGGAAATTTCCATTCCCACCCCACTCCAGA
>JANHFM010001875.1:74748-85975 GCA_032468115.1 Grayia smithii | reverse complement strand
ACAAAACATGTCCAGATCTGACTTTTTAAAAATAGTAAGAGAAGAAATAACATTAACTCCATCCTCAGGGACCTTAATGGTTTCTAGAATAACTATGTTGCTATACTGTATTGAATGCTTTTTTCTTTGTGCCTATGCATATATGTAGGGCAGTTATGCTTGTCACTAAACACTATTGGCAGATGTTATGAAATTACATTGTACGAATAGTTAATCTGATAGTGGCTTATCTTACATCACATACATGTAATTTTTTGGTGTCCCAAATGTGCTTTTTCAAAGGGCAACTGCACTTTCTTTGGGGTTTTTTTTTCCCCTTGAAGACGTTTCGCTTCTCATCCAAGAAGCTTCTTGAGGGATAACCATGATCTGGATGATTGAGACTCTCTGTAGACTTAATGTTTTGTTGTTCTTGTTTTTTCTTTTTTTCTTTCAAACCATATGATCTTCCTAAGTGAAACTATTAGCCCTTCAAATTCAGTGCAGTTTGGTCCTGGATGGCAGCAGTTCTCCAAGGCCTTTGAAGGACATTTTCTACCCTCTTTTGGATATGACAAGATTTAATTTGATACCTGATGAATAAAAGGTATCTGATATGTCATTGAACTTCCCTCATAAAAATGCAATGAAGACACACATACACACATATTCCTTCCCATGACTGTTATAAAAGTACATGAAAAGTAAGAGATACAGTCACAAAATTATTAAAGTTACCTTAATTACAATTGTGTTTTGCATTAATTCAGAAAATAACCAGTTTAACTATGGAGTCAGAAGTGGTTACATAGGGCTAGGTTGGAAATATTAGTTATGTCAACAATCAACATTTCTTTATTCCCAAGGCTAAGAAGAACATGGCAAAAATAAACCATGGAAAATATGTAGAAAGAAGCAGTAAAATTAAAAACCCTGCTGGTCTCCAATTGATGTTTACAGAAAACTTAAGTTTACATTTGCTTAAAGCAAATGAACAATACATATACAATACAAAACAATAAAATACAATAGTTTCTCACTTAACCATGCCATATCAAATGAGTAACTTCTGCCAAATTTGCACCTTCTGCCAGGCAACTTGAGCCACATTTTCACTAGCTGAGGAAAAACTGTTTTTGAAGATGAGCCCTCATCAAGGATTGCAAAAGTCATCAATCACCTCAAAATAAAATTGCCTCAAATTTTGCAAAATTGAGGAAGTTTATCAGTCTTTGCTTCCCGTGAGAACTCATGCAAGAATGCTGACAGCTTGTGAGTTTCTCATGAGATTTTGGAACTTTTAAAAACATTTTAACATTTAAAAAAATAATAAGAATAATTTGGGAATTCTGTGGATGACATTTAGGGATATAGAAGATGTCACATTGCCAACTCCTTCTGTAAGACACTGATCAGCATTAGCTATACCTGTAAATATGCAGCTTCTTCATCTTCCATGCATTAGTCCTATCTCTCTCAAATCCTAACCTTGCTATAGTAAATAGCATCTACCTCATCTTGAAGTTATCAGTTGTTCTGGTAGAACATCCATTAATATTGTTGACTATGGGGAATACAGCTGACAATACTTTGACTCACTCCACTGTGCCAAGAGGCATCACAACCTATGTTCAAAATGTTCCCCAGGTGTAACAAACACTTCCAAACATATTTAAGAACATCAATTGTCTTAAATATTTCAGTCAAGAAGAGATATAATCACTAGAGGAAACATATGTATCTACAACTCAATTTTAGCTCCCAGTAATTTAAATCTGATTTCTGATTCTCAGTCTGCTTATTGAGCAATACCCTGAATTCCTGTCCTTGCCAAAAATGTTTTCTTTTCTTTCCCTCTACAGACTGTCATATCTTACTTGATTTATCAATTCAAGCTTGATGCATCTTCATTTCTCAGTGCCGTGCATTTCAGTTCCATGATTTGTCATAATAAATAGCAACAACAACAGTATCAGTAGCTTCTTTAAAAATGGATACAACCTTACCGAAACCATTTGTAAAATTCTCTTTTTATCATTTTTTTCAACTTTCCATGCTTTAATTTCTCATCACTTTGCGATGTAGGTGCAACATACCCGCTATATAGCAAGCAATCTACTGCAGCAGTCTACTGCTTATTCACATCAAAAATCAGTAGTCACAGAGCCATGGCCAAAATACACAGAAAGATTTGCAATATTTAGTCAAGAATAGATAGATAATATCTATGAAATGAGGAAGTGATAATGTCGGCTCCTCGGTCGGCGCGGGAAAAAAACCCCACCACAGCGTACTGGTGTTTTGCAAGAAACGGGGTTTAATTCGATGCGTGAACCATGAAGTAAGCCATACTTTACACAACTAAAGACAGCGTTGGAAGCAACCGCCTTCCAATGCTCTTTTAAGGGCATGCGCCTCTATTAGCATGGTAATTAGCATTCATAATTTCTGGGATGAAAGAAACAAGCCCTGTTCCGGCTGCAACTTTCACCGACCTACACCAGTGGCTATTCTGACCGCCTAACCCCTTCCCCACACCACAGGTGCCCCGTGATAATAGGTCTCCTCCCCTTCATGTCATCAGCGTCAGCGAGCAGGTACAAGTGTCGGGCACAGCTGGGCTCGACAGGCAGCCCCCTCTACCAGGAGTCCACCTACAAAAGAGAGAAATAAAACGAAAGAGGTTAACGTCTTGTATCGGCTGGTTTGTGGGGATACCGGGAATGGAATCTTTTACATAATCGACAGGCGTTAATATCATTCGCTGAAACCCTGGATGCTTCGTCGTCTGGATATCCTTTCCACTTGACAAGATACTGCAGTACTGCTCTCACTCGTTTAGAGTCTAATATGTCGGATATCTCATAGTGCTGTCCAGTGACAGGGTCGGGTCATGGGTTGGGGTGTCGTACGGTTTTAACTGGCTTAAGTAAGCTACTGTGAAATACAGGGTGGATGCAACCTAATAAAGGGGATAGTTTTAATTGCACTGTAACCGGATTTATTATTTTTATTATGGGAAAACGGCCTATATATGTGGGTCCAAGTTTCTTACTTGGGATTCTCAGTTTAATGTATTTTGTCGATAGGTATACCTGATCTCCTACTTTGAAGGGGTCGTGCATCGACCGTTTCTTATCAGCTTGCTGCTTATACTCTTCTGAGGCTTTTTTCAGGGCTGCTTTCACCTGTGGCCAAACTTTACTGATTTGTTTGGACCATTCCTTAGGGGACGTGTTGGCTATTTGATCGGGTGGTAGGTCGGGAATGGCGAGTAGTTCTTTTCCGGTAGCTACCTTAAAGGGAGTAAGTCTCGTGCTTCTATGTACTGAATTATTATAGGCTACTTCGGCAAATGGCAGCAATGTAGCCCAGTTATCTTGTTGATATACCGTAGATATAGATATATATAAATATATAGATATAGATAAAGATACCGTAGGTATCTTTCAATCATAGCATTTGTCCTTTCAGCTGCACCATTAGTGCTGGTATGGAATGCCGTGCTAAGGCCCTGGGTAGCACCTAACATTTTTACAAAATGCCGCCAGAAATGAGCAGTAAATTGTACCCCATCTGAGATTATGCGTTTGGGCGCTCCGTGGATTCTATATATGTGCTGTATTAATAGGGTTGATAATTTTCTAGCAGATGGTAACCCTTTACAGGGGATAAAATGAGCCTGTTTAGAAAAAAGATCGATTACCATCCAAATGACAGTAATCCATGGCTCTTGGGCAGATCCACTATGAAATCCATACCCAATTCCTCCCATGGGGCGTTGGGTTCCGAAGCCGTTTGCAATAGGCCTAACGGTTTCCCAGGATGGGTTTTGGTTCATGCACATATGGAACAGCCCTCTACGTAGGTATGTATATGGGATCTCATACGAGGCCACAAAAACTGGCATCTCACCAAATGCAGGGTTTTTAAGAAATCGAAATGACCAGCTTGTTTATTATCATGACATGTACAAAGTACCTCATCTCTAATTGCTAAAGGAATGTAAATCCTATCCCCTTTCCACCCAATCCCGTCATGTAGTATCAATTCATGTTTATGTGTTGTGAACCAATCATCTTTCTTTAGTGCATCACGAACCTTATCTCCCCATGACGTTAATGTTTTCGCTCGTCGAAGAGGTTGTGTTCCTGGAATCATGTCTTGAACTACTTCCTCTCTTACGCTTTCCCACTGGGGCATACGGGAGAGGGCATCCGCTAAGAAATTGTGTCCTGCAGGTATGTATTTTAATACGAAATTAAATCTCCTGAAGTACTGTGCCCATCACACCTGTTTTGGAGATAGCTTGCGAGGAGTTTGGAGGGCTGTTAAATTTTTATGGTCAGTCCACACTTCAAATTGTATTGTTGACCCCTCCAGCAAATGCCTCCATGTTAGCAAAGCCCACCGAATAGCAAACGCCTTCTTCTCCCAGATTGTCCATCGTCTCTCTGTCGGTGTCAGCTTTCGAGACGTGTAAGCACACGGGTGTAATTGACTATCGATTCGTTGCAGTAATACGGCTCCAACCGCCACATCGCTGGCGTCTGCCTGCACCACGAAAGGTAGGGAGGTGTCTGGATGTCGTAAGATGGGTTCGGTAGCGAAAAGCTGTTTTAATTGGTCGAATGCTTGTTGGCAGGAGAGGTCCCAGTCTAATGGTTGGCTAGCTTTCGGCTTTGAAGCGGATGCTTTGGTACGTAATAGATTTGTAAGTGGTAAGGCAACACTAGAAAACGAGGGTATGAACTGTCTATAGAAGTTGACAAACCCCAAAAAACTTTGTAGTTGTTTTCTTGTTTTTGGGGCTTGCCATTCCAAGACAGCTGTTACTTTTGCAGGATCCATCTCAATCCCCTTGTGAGAAATGCCATATCCTAAATAGTCAATCGATGTTTTGTGAAACTCACATTTGGACAGTTTGACGTATAATTTCGCATTTAATAATTTGCTCAACACCTGTCGAACTAATCTAATGTGCTCTTCCATTGTTTCTGTGTAAATAAGGATATCATCAAGATAAACCAAGACCCCCCGGTACGGGTAAATACCTTTATAAGTATCAATATGGCTTAAAGCTTGACTAAGAAATAAAGCCACCCTATTTGGGTCACCATCAAACGTGGCTAATAGGGGAGGGGGACCCCACATAGGTTGTTGTTGAGGCCACCCAGGTGCCCAGGGAAAACGTTGTTCGGGTTGGCCATGCTGTCGTCTGTTGTCAGGACCAGATGTCATCATTGGGTGTTGTCTCAAAGCCTGTCCTTCAAGTCAGACTTCAGCAGCATCACTAACAGGAATATCTGCATGGTCTCCAAGTGAAGAGGCCACCACACCCTTGGCCCCCTGTAACCGGGTCCTCTCTCTACTGAGGTGTGGTGGCTCCACCCGAAATTTGGAACTGGCTAGCGGATACCGGATTCCCACCCTATGAGAGTCTGGTTGCGGAGCCCAGGACTGCCAAGCAGCCGCGTCCCTGAAGCTGGCTTCCCCAAACTTCTCATTCAGGATATCTAGAGTATCCGACCCTATGTCAGTGGAACGACTTTGCTCATCCCCTTCCTCTTCAACCCAGCGGCGTTCCCTCCATCCCTGGAACACCCCGCCCCTCATCTTGCCAGTACCAAACACCACAGGACTGTGCCACCAATGCTCTGACGAGGGCTTTGGCTTGCCTGGATCAGCTTCAGGCTCGCCCTCCATATCAGTTTCTCCGGACAGCACCTTCTTTTCCTTCAGTCTCGTAACTACCATGTCCAATTCTGGTGCCTCCGCCACGGGAGAAAAGATTGTGTCAGTCACTTGCGCTTCCGTAGAAAAGTCATCATCTTTTCCCTCTGCCATCGTGCTGTGAGAGCAGAGTAGGAAAACATGATTGAAGCAATGCTGTCTTTCTGTCGGCTCCTCGGTTGGCGCGGAAAAAATAAACCCACCACAGCGTACTGGTGTTTGCAAGAAACAGAGTTTAATTTGATGCGTGAACCATGAAGTAAGCCAAACTTTACACAACTAAAGACAGCGTTGGAAGCAACTGCCTTCCAACGCTCTTTTAAGGGCATGCGCCTTCATTAGTATGGTAATGAGCATGATTAGCATTCATGATTTCCGGGATGAAAGAAACAAACCCTGTTCCGGCCGCAACTTTCACCAACCTACACCAGTGGCTATTCCGACCGCCTAACCCCTTCCCTCATACCACATGATAGGTCTCACTCTCCCTCATTTCATCAGCATCAGCGAGCAGGTACGAGTGTCGGGCACAGCTGGGCTCGACAGCGGCCCCCTCTACCAGGAGTCCACCTACAAAAGAGAGAAACAAAATGAAAGAGATTAATGTCTTGTATCGGCTGGTTTGTGGGGGTACCGGGAATGGAATCTCTTGCATAATTGACCAGCGTTAATATCATTCGCTGAAACCCAGGATGCTTCGTCGTCTGGATATCCCTTCCTCCTGACAAGATACTGCAGTACTCCTCTAACTCATTTTGAGTCTAATATGTCGTATAGCTCATAGTGCTGTCCAGTGACAGGGTCGGGTCGTGGGTTGGGGTGTCGTACGGTTTTAACAGGTTTAAGTAAGCTACTGTGAAATACAGGGTGGATGCGACCTAATAAAGGGGGTAGTTTTAATTGCACTGTAACCGGATTTATTATCTTTATTATGGGAAAAGGGCCTATATATTTGGGTCCAAGTTTCTTACTTGGGATTCTCAGTTTAATGTATTTTGTCAATAGGTATACCTGATCCCCTACTTTGAAGGGGTCGTGCGTCGACCGTTTCTTATCAGCTTGCTGCTTATACTCTTCTGAGGCTTTTTTCAGGGCTGCTTTCACCCGCGGCCAAATTTTACTGATTTGTTCGGACCATTCCTTAGGGGACGTGTTGGCTATTTGATCGGGTGGTAGGTCGGGAATGGCGAGTAGTTCTTTTCCAGTAGCTACCTTGAAGGGAGTAAGTCCCGTACTTCTATGTACTGAATTATTATAGGCTACTTTGGCAAATGGCAGCAATGTAGCCCAATTGTCTTGTTGATAGGTGACGTAACACCATAGGTATCTTTCAATCATAGCATTTGTTCTTTCAGCTGCACCATTGGTGCTGGGATGGAATTCCGTGCTAAGGCCCTGGGTAGTGCCTAACTTTTTTACAAAATGCCGCCAGAAACGAGTAGTAAATTGTACCCCCCATCTGAGATTATGTGTTTGGGCGCTCCGTGGATTCTATATATGTGCTGTATGAATAGGGTTGATAATTTTCTAGTAGATGGTAGCCCCTTACAGGGGATAAAATGAGCCTGTTTAGAAAAAATATCGATTACACTCCAAATGACAGTAAATCCATGGCTCTTGGGCAGATCCACTATGAAATCTATACCCAATTCCTCCCATGGGGCTTTGGGTTCTGAAACTGTTTGCAATAGGCCTAATGGTTTCCCAGGATGGGTTTTGGTTCTTGCACATATGGAACAGCCTTCTACGTAGGTATGTATATGGGATCTCATACGAGGCCACCAAAACTGGCGTCTCACCAGATGCAGAGTTTTTAAGAAACCGAAATGACCGACTTGTTTATTATCATGACATTTACAAAGTACCGCATCTCTAATTGCTAAAGGAATGTAAATCCTATTCCCTTTCCACCCAATCCTGTCATGTAGTATCAATTCATGTTTATGTGTTGTGAACCAATCATCTTTCTTTAGTGCATCACGAACCTTATCTCCCCATGACGTTAATGTTTTCGCTCGTCGAAGAGGTTGTGTTCCTGGAATCATGTCTTGAACTACTTCCTCTCTTACGCTTTCCCACTGGGGCATACGGGAGAGGGCATCCGCTAAGAAATTGTGTCCTGCAGGTATGTATTTTAATACGAAATTAAATCTCCTGAAGTACTGTGCCCATCACACCTGTTTTGGAGATAGCTTGCGAGGAGTTTGGAGGGCTGTTAAATTTTTATGGTCAGTCCACACTTCAAATTGTATTGTTGACCCCTCCAGCAAATGCCTCCATGTTAGCAAAGCCCACCGAATAGCAAACGCCTTCTTCTCCCAGATTGTCCATCGTCTCTCTGTCGGTGTCAGCTTTCGAGACGTGTAAGCACACGGGTGTAATTGACTATCGATTCGTTGCAGTAATACGGCTCCAACCGCCACATCGCTGGCGTCTGCCTGCACCACGAAAGGTAGGGAGGTGTCTGGATGTCGTAAGATGGGTTCGGTAGCGAAAAGCTGTTTTAATTGGTCGAATGCTTGTTGGCAGGAGAGGTCCCAGTCTAATGGTTGGCTAGCTTTCGGCTTTGAAGCGGATGCTTTGGTACGTAATAGATTTGTAAGTGGTAAGGCAACACTAGAAAACGAGGGTATGAACTGTCTATAGAAGTTGACAAACCCCAAAAAACTTTGTAGTTGTTTTCTTGTTTTTGGGGCTTGCCATTCCAAGACAGCTGTTACTTTTGCAGGATCCATCTCAATCCCCTTGTGAGAAATGCCATATCCTAAATAGTCAATCGATGTTTTGTGAAACTCACATTTGGACAGTTTGACGTATAATTTCGCATTTAATAATTTGCTCAACACCTGTCGAACTAATCTAATGTGCTCTTCCATTGTTTCTGTGTAAATAAGGATATCATCAAGATAAACCAAAACCCCCTGGTACAGGAATTCATGCAATGTCTCGTTAATTAGCTGCATAAATACTCCGGGGGCTCCCTGTAAGCCAAAAGGCATAACCTGGAATTGGTAATTTCCTAATGGACAGGTAAAGGTCGTCTTCCATTCATCCCACGGTTTAACGCGCACTCTGTAATACGCTTCCCATAAATCCAACTTAGTAAACACCCTGCCTTTAGACAGGGTGGCTAGAAGGTCCTTAAAAAGTAGCAATGGATAAACGTTTTCAATACAGACGGTATTCAGGCCGCGGACGTCCACACAGAGGCGTAAACCTCCATCCTTCTTCTCTCGAAAAAGTACTAGAGCTGCCATACGAGACTTACTTGGTTTAATGAAACCCGTGGCTAGATTTTGGTCGATATATCTGCATAACTCCTCCAGTTCCTGTGGTGTCGTGGCATACATCCTAGTCTTAGGTAACTGGACGCCAGAGAGCAACTCTATAGCGCAATCAGTTGCTCTGTGGGGAGGTAGTACGTTGCATTCTCGTTCATCGAAAACCTGTCGGAGATCCCTATAGACAGTTGGTACCTCCAAGTCCCCACTACCTTTTGACTGTTCCTGTATATCCTTTGGATGGTTGCTAGTAGGCTTTGGCCCTTCTGCTAAGCGTATATGTCGAAAGTCTCCCTGCCATCATATGGTGGGCTTCCAGGTATCTAGCCATGCTAATCCCAAGATCACCAGTTCCACCATTTTGTCTACCACAATAAACCGGATCATCTCCCAATGACCCCCTATATCCATCTGGACTGGCTCTGTTACATGAGTAGCTGGAGCCCCCCCTAAAATAGACCCATCCATTTGTTCAAATTGGATCGGCATCCATAACTTTGTGATTCTTAGATTTAACTGATCCGCCAAAGTATGCCTAATAAGACATCGTGTGCAGCCTGAATCGATAAGCGCATCTAACTGCATCACCTGGGATGCTTGCTTATTACTCAAACCGATTTTGATAATAAAAGGACAAACGGGTCCACTTACCATCGGATCCATCTGTTCCTCCTCCGAACTACCATCTGATGTTAGATTTCCTGGCATCCCTCCTCCAGACTTATAGTTGTTATCCCCTGGACTTTTCGTTGGGGTTGCTGTCACCGAGGCTATCCCAGCTCGCGAACTAGATGCCATACGACTGCCAGCTTTGGACTTGCTGCCTGGTGATTTTGCTGAAGACGGTGTTGTTGGAGGAAAAGGCAAGGAGCACTCGGCAGCCCGGTGGCCCTCTCTATTACATCTATAACAACGAAAGGGGACCTTCTTGGCTGGTCCCGATGATCCACCAACACCACTTCCCCATCGGGACTCGGCACCAGATGAGGGAGGCTTGGGTGTCTGGCGTCGTTGCGAATAACCACATGTCTCCCCTCGTGACCAGAATTCTTGTAAGCCAATGTCCAAATCAATAGCCGCACTAAACCAGGCGGATAACTGAGGGCGAGGCCACGATAAACACATGCCTGGCGCAATTCACGGTCGAGCCCTGCTCTAAACTGATGGACTAATAGCCGTTCAGGCCAAGCTCGTAATTGTCCGGCTAGGGCTCTGAAGTCTTTAACATATTCTCTGGCCGGTTGGCCACGCTGCTTTATTGCCAACCATTTTCCCTCGGTTTGTTGAGTACAAGAGCTATCCTCAAATTGGCGTCTTAATGCATCTAGAGAATCACCTATATTAGCCAGTTCTGGGGCGTGATCATTATGTAGCCCAGTGACCCAATCCGCCGCCTCTCCAGTAAGAGCAGCCATAACTACCCTCACCATCGCCCATTGCAACGGGTAAATACCTTTATATGTATCAATATGGCTTAAGGCTTGACTAAGAAATAAAGCCACTCTATTTGGGTCACCATCAAATGTGGCTAATAGGGGAGGGGGACCCCACATAGGTTGTTGTTGAGGCCACCCAGGTGCCCAGGTAGAACGTTGTTCGGGTTGGCCATGCTGTCGTCCGTTGTCAGAACCAGACGTCACCATTGGGCATTGTCTCAAAGCCCGTCCTTCCAGTCGGACTTCAGCAGCATCACTAACTGGAATATCTGCATGGTCTCCAAGTGAAGAGGCCACCGCGCCCTTGGCCCCCTGTAACCGGGTCGTCTCTCTACTGAGGGATGGTGGCTCCACCCGAAATTTGGGACTGGCTAGCGGATACCAAATTCCCCCCCTATGAGAGTCTGGTCGCGGAGCCCAAGACTGCCAAGCAGCCGCGTCCCGGAAGCTCTATGCTTTAATTTCTCATCACTTTGCAATGTAGGTGCAACATACCCACTATATAGCAAGCAATGCACTGCAGCAGTCTACTGCTTATTCACATCAAAAATCAGTAGTCACAGAGCCATGGCCAAAATACACAGAAAGGTTTGCAATATTTAGTCAAGAATAGATAGATAATATCTATGAAATGAGGAAGTGATAAGCTGCCTGGGAAAGCCAAGGGAAATCATCAAAACCATAAAAAAGCAAAACTTAAGAATATTTTGGACATGTGATGCGACACCCGGAAAAATACGGCATACTTCACTTAATCTTCCAGGGAAAGGCAAATGAGATCCAGGCAGAAGAACATCA
>JANHFM010001875.1:16212-27703 GCA_032468115.1 Grayia smithii | reverse complement strand
TTGCTTTTCTCCACATTAAATTTCATTTTGTTGGATAGGGCTCATTGTTCAAGTCTGTCAAGATCTTTTTGGATCCTGAGCTTGTCTTCTGGGGTATTGGCTATTCCTGTCAGCTTACAGTAGTGTCATCTACAAATTTGATGAGTTCTCTTCTATTCCCTCATCTAAGTCATTTATGAAGATATTGAAGATACTGGACCTAAGATGGAATCTTGTGGTATCCCACTGCTTACTTCCCTCCATGTAGATATAGTTGAGTTACTGAGCACTGATAATCTATTTCCCTATTTTTTCTTACGTTTTTAAACCTTTGTGTTTCTCCTTGCCTAGTATTTATTCAAAATTCATATATTTCCAGTGCTGTTTTAAAATTTAATTATTCTGTAACAATATATTAAATAGACACACTTTTTAATATAGTTTTTTCCCTTTTGATGTGTAGGGTATGCAAATTGTTCCTTTGCTATCATCAGTGCTCCATGATCAATCTCAGTGGGAGAAACCTTATCAATTCTATCCTGAGCATTTTCTTGATTCTGAAGGAAAATTTATGAAGAGGGATGCATTCATGCCTTTCTCTGCAGGTAATATTCTCTATATGTGTGTGCATTTGTCCCTGCATAATGGGCAATGCTTTACATTTTGGAAAGAAAAGTTTACAAGACACAGTGGGACATTTGAAAAAGTGATGATAAACCATGTTGTAATAAACTTCCATTTAACAGAGTTTAGAATAAGATTGCCTGATGCTCCCACAAATTTACACTGCTAATGAGACTGCACTATTATGGCATTTTTTAAAAAAACAGTTAAGGTTCTGAATATAAAACAAAAGTAACAGTTATTTGAGGGACTGTCTCATCCCATTGGAATTGGCCCAGCCTACCCATGCCAGCAGAGAAGCATGCTGTGGGGCCCATTGGCCACCCATGCCAGCAGAGGAGCATGCTGTGGGGCCCATTGGCCAGGGTCCAGAAGAGCCTTCTCTGCCATTGCACCTGCCCCTTGAAACATCTTACTCCCCGGAGTGAGCTCAGATCCAATCCTCCTGACCTTCTGCAAGAGCTTAAAGACCTAGCTCTGTCACTTGGCTTGGGGCTCCAATATGGGGACTTCATGTTAGAGAAGGTTAATAGAGTAATAATAGATTTCACCTCCTCCCCTTCTCATCCTACTCTCTCCTTTCCCATCTGTGGAGGATTGAGCATTTGTATTTTAAAGTATTTTATTTGTATTGCCAGCTGCTCACACACAACCATCCCCTCTTTATTTATTTATTTATTTATTATTGTATTTATATGCCGCCCTTCTCCCAGAGGACTCGGGGCGGCTCACAACATAAACAGACAGTAAACAATCAAATAAAACCATTTGTATAAATACAATATAAATATAATTATAAAACAGTAAAATTAAAAGGTTAATTTGGACTCTGCTCTTAAAACACTAGTAGCTGATCAAGAGATTATCTGCTAGTTACAGTAGTCAGAACTGAGAAGGAAGAACCATCTTCCGTCCATGTCCCTGCATCAAGTTGCTTTGCTAACCCTTTTTTCAGAATATATCCTCATTGCTGCCTTCATCTCATCGAACCGGGAGGATTTCACCCCTGATCTTGTGGCACTTATTAACTTGGGACATTGGTAGGAGTGGGGGCGAAATTGTCAAAGATTTCTGCCTTCAGCTTGAGTGACAGGTCACAGATGCTGCTGGACATAGACAGGTACCAAGCTCACTTTCTTTTGCACGTCTTACTGAATGCACCCTCCTGCTTCACCTGATAGACAAGCTGCATGCACAGCACAAGCCATGGATCGAAGCAAAAGTCTGCTTTCTTGATGCTCCCCACATCCCTCTGTTTGGCCCATGACCTGTTAGTGGGTTACTTCTGAATATGGGTCTAGTGCTCTTCTGGAAGATAGCTAAGCCATTATGCAAGCAATAGCCTGGTACCAGGTCATGTAGAAAGGGGAGAGGTTTGGGACAAAATGGAAATTCATGCTTAATGCCCACTCCCCTGCAATGCATGTGCAACTTATCAGACAGACAATTTAGAATAGAATAGAAGGAACTTTGGAGGTCTTCAAGTCCAACCCCCTGCTTATGCAGGAAACCCTAGACTACTGGTTCTCAACCTGTGGGTCGGGACCCCTTTGAGGGTCGAATGACCCTTTCACAGGGGTCGCCTAAGACCATTGGAAAACACATATTTCCGATGGTCTTAGGAACCAAGGCACCGCTCCTCTATCTATCTCCAGGCAAGTCTAATAGGTCCTATTTCCAAGTAGGCGCCGTAGACTGATTTTCGTTAGATGTGGGCCATTGCACTTGTGAGAAAGGTTGAGGAAACACCTGCTTTTCAGGTGTTTACATTACGATTCATAATAGTAGCAAAATTACAGTTATGAAGTAGCAATGAAAACAATTTTATGGTTGGGGGTCACCACAACATGAGGAACTTTATTAAAGGGTCAAGGCATTAGGAAGGTTGAGAACCACTGCACTAGACTAAAATCTCACGTTTTCATGTTGCTCTCATTCCAAACAAAGGGAAATTGTTATTAATTATGGCTGCAGTTCTCATGAGTTTGCTATGAAATGAATACAGGTAATCCTCGATTTACAGTGATTTGTTTAGTGACTGGTCAAAGTTATAACAGCACTGAAAAAAGAGCTGATAAACCAGCCGTTGCTTGCATTACAACCAATACAAGCATCCTCATGGTCACGTGATCAAAATATGTGTGCTTGGCAACCGGTATGTATTTACAATGATTGCAGTGTCCTGAGGCCACATGATCGCTAGCTTCTGACAAGCAAAGTCAATGGGGGAAGTCAGATTTGCTTAATGACCGCATGATTCACTTAATAACTGCAATGATTTTCTTATCAACTGTGACGTCATAAAATTGGGCACAACTCGCTTAACAACCTCCTTCTTGGCAACAGAAATGCTGATCCAAATTGTGGCAAGTCGAGGACTATCTGTCAAGAAGTACACTTTTACTGGTTATCTCTTAGGGCTGTGTGGCAACAGGAAGGGCGTCCAGCCAGTAAACACTCAGCTCCATTCAGTTGCCCAGACTCCACCCTGTAAGGGATCATGGGGTCATTAAATGGAGATGATCTCTTAGGGCTGTGCAGAGCAGGGTGGGTTCTACTTACCATTACTACTGGTTCTCTTCATGCATGCATTTTGCTCATTCATCGCGCATGCTCGCTTTGCTCGCACGTGCGTACACCGAACACGAGTTCCACACATGCACAGAAACTAATCTACCTGAAAAAGAAATAAAAACATTCGCTCTGCGCATGCGCAGAGCAGAAAAACAGAAAAAAAGGAGAAAAAAAGTAAGTACAGGCGCGTGGGTGGGCCCAGCTCCCGCCCACGGAGAACCGGTTCAGTGACGTCACACCGTCACCGCTACCGGATCGCCCGAACCAGGCCGAACTAGGAGCAACCCACCACTGGTGCAGAGCTTTTGATATGAAAGGGGAAAAAAGTAGTTTGGAATGCACAGAACTTACAAATGAACGGTCTTTCCAGAACTCCTTAAAGCAGCCTTATCTTTTCCCATATCTGTGTGGCTGCTTCACAATCCTAGGAAAAGATCCTTTTAAAAAAAAAAAAAAAGGAGTGCAAACAGGTGCAACATTTGCATCTATGTGTACTTTGAAAGATGTTCACATGCTAAAGCTTACATAACTTATCATCTTTCACGAACTGTTTATTTTGTGAGAAAGTAAACTTCTCTCCCTAGACTTGCTCCACTTTTTGTTACTTTATAAACTTCCAAAAATAATTTTGGCCACCCAGAAATGTAGATAAGGCAGCAAGCAGAAATGGCAATTTGAACAGTCTTAAAGACACAATTCATAGCTGCTGGTTAATCTTGTGGGCTCATATTATGCCGATTTGCTATTAATTTCATTAGCGCTGCAGAAAGTTATGAAAACTATCTTGACAGCTCTTGATACATAAGCATCTCCAAGAGGAGAAATTTCATAAACAAAAAAATCACTCATAATGCACTATTTCCCCCAAATCCTCTAGGACATTTTATGAGAGATTTTGAAAGTTTAGGGAGCTTTCCAGTTCAAGCATGAGATTGTTTTTAAGGCCCCGATGCTCTCATTAGGAGGGGCAAACATAAGCATTAATTTACCATCCAATGAGAACTTTTAGTGTGGGGGCGAGTTTTGCTTTTAATTTCATGCTGCAAATGAACTGCAACCCTCTTTTGAAAGTGATTCTTCTTGTAAATCAGCCAATTAGGCCTGCTTAACCTGCCAGAGTCTCCTTTAATGATTGATGCGGTGGGACGAAAAAGTGGAACCTTTACACGTTCCAGTGGTTCTCTGCTGAACTCCCTTCACTATTCAAGTTCTGCAAGAAGAGGTGTGGGGGTTTTGTTTTGTTTTTTTAACATCCAGAAGAAGATCTTCCTGATTGAGACACAAAGTTTATAACAGTGGTTCTCAACCTTCCTAATGCCATGACCCTTTAATACAATTCCTCATGTTATGGTGACCCCTCACTGGATGCCTTTCTCCAAAGCGGCACAGTCTTCTGTAGTTCCCCCTCCTCTCCCTCGCAGCACACACAAACATTGGTCACGGCTCCCTTTTCTCAGCGCTGCTGCCCCCTGGTCTGTCTCCACGGCAGGGAAGTTCAGTTCCACTTGGAACTGAACCCAGATGGATATTTCTTCCAACAATGGGTAGCACTGTTTAGCAGTACAATTCAGCAAAGTTACAACCAAATTACTTTCAGGGGCAACAAAAACCAATTCAACAAACATATTGCTCATATTAACAGGTTGCTTAGTTAAGGATGCCAATGCAACACCGAGGGACCCATAATTTCACACTATGGTCTGAGTTAGATGCATCTGCGGAATATATCCTTGCTCAGGAAAACCTTTTAAACAGAATACTAGAATTGCCAAAGTAGCAAAAGGAACCTTCAATTGCTAGTACTGAAAACAATGGAACATCAAACACCAAAGCACCTTAATGCAGAACAAGAAGCAATGGATGGAAATTAATCAAGGAGAGAAGTAACCTAGAACTAAGGAGAAATTTCCTGACAGTTAGAACAATTAATCAGTGGAACAACTTGCTTCCAGAAGTTGTGAATGCTCCAACACTGGAAGTTTTTAAGAAGATGTTGGAAAACAATTTGTCTGAAGAGCTGTAGGGTTTCCTGCCTAAGCAGGGGTTGGATTAGAAGACCTCCAAGGTCCCTTCCAACTCTGTTATTCTATTCTATTCATCAATTTATCCAAAATTTCAGAAAAGAGGGCAGAAAGTAGAAGCAACTTTTATATCCTGTATTAGGGACCTCATGCAGTATAATACATTATATTTTATCATTCAGTTGATCTAGTCTATAATACATACCATTTTCTCCAAATTAAAAGTAAAAATTTCCAACTGAAAATTCAGTTGACGTTTCCTTTCCAAGCATCAGTTAAAAAGGTAGTTCTGTTTTAAAATTTTAATGAGCATATCCACTCCACTTAGTAAATTTGTAGAAATAAGCATTTAGAAGATCAAGATCAAATAACTTACAAAAATGTTCATATGAAGTATAAACATGATGTGAATTGATCCCAGTGTATTCTATATATAAAATATGTCTAGTACTAATAAGCTAATACTTTGAATCTACCTTATCTATGTTTCCTGGCAAAATGTATGGGAAAATCCTATTTGTATGTACATCCAATTAAGGTTAGGAGTTAAGGGTTAGGGTTAGGTCTCCATGAATTTGCAAAATAAAATTGAGATTGAGCTTCCAGCATCATTTTGAATCTACCTTATTCTTCATTTCCTGGTAAAATACATGGGAAAAAATTCATTAAGGTATAAATCTACTTTGAGTTATATTAGGCCTCCATGAATTCAGAAAGCAAAATAGAGAAACTTCTTCATATGTGTTTCTTGGTAAAATATATAGAAAAATGCCAGTGGAAATTCACTTAAGGTTAGATTTAGGTCTCCTTGAATTCATCACCATAACTAGGGCATACGAAACCTTTGCCAGACCAATTCTCAAATACAGCTCATCTGCCTGGAATCTGCACTGTATATCAGACATTAATATGATTGAGTGGGTCCAGAGGTATTTCATGAGAAGAGTACGCCACTTCTCTACTCACAATAGAATCCCTTATGCCACCAGGCTTGAAATTTGGGGCTTGGACAATCTGGAACTGTGCCACCTGCAGTCTGATCTAAGCATAGCACACAAAATTGTCTGCTACAATGTCTTACCTGCCAATAACTTCTTCAGCTTCAACTTCAATAATACACGGTCAAACAAATGATACAAACTCAAGGTAAACCGCTCCAAACTCGACTACAGAAAATATGACTTCAGCAACATAGTGGTCAACGCCTGGAATGCTCTACCTGACTCCATTGTTACATCCTCAAACCTTCACAGCTTCAACCTTAAACTGTCTACCGTGGATTTCACCCCATTCCTAAGAGGTCTGTAAATGGCGCATGCATAAGCGCACCAGCGTGCCTACCATCCCTGTCCTGCTGTCCCCATTTATTTGTATTCATTTCTCTTGTTCATGTCCATGTTTATATCCATGCCTGCTATCTTGTACATGTGTGACAAACTAATAAATAAATAAAATAAAACATCACCAATAGATTCAAAAATGGTCTCTTACATTTGCCTTATTTGGATTTTCTGAATATGTTGTATATGGAAAAATCCTATTGGGATATCAATCAACTTCAGGTTGGGGATCTGATTCTGATTTTGGTTCTGGTTGTATATATGGTTAAGTTATACCTCCATCAATTTGGACAGTAAAATAGGCATTGCCAATAGATTCATAGGAGGCTTCTGACATTTCAAATGATTATGCATTATCTGAATTTCCTGTTAAAATACAATGAAAAATCCCATTGCAGCAGAAATCCAGTTGGGGTTAGGTCTCCATGACTTCAGTGACTAAAACTGACATTGCCAATAAATTGTTAGAACATTAGTATGCCTAGGATGCTTCTCAAATGTTGAATCTGTGCTATCTGGGTTTCCTAGTAAAATACCTGCATTTTGGGGGGGGGGGGGGGGAGAGAGCAGAATTATTTTGGTGATAAGATATACAGTGAAAATCCCTACTAGAGAAAGGCAGGGGCTAGTTCCAGCTACTTTTTCAAGCTGTTTCAGTCTTAAGTGTCATTTTGGCAGCAGCATCTCAATAAAATCCAGAGTTTACATTCAGCATCACTTTTTTTAAGATTAAGCTTACAGATTCATTGATCAGGAAAAATAAACTACATAGCTTTGAATCATGTTAAAATCACATTAAAATATAAAGTAATAAATTATTTCCAAATGAGTTTGATATTATATTTACTTGTATCAAATATTGATAATAAGGATCTGCTTTGGCAGTATTTAGTACAAACAGAAATGTTTACGTCCAAAATTTATTTAATATTGGCATTAATATCACAACAATATATTTTAAAAAATGCTTATATTAGAGGACATGGGAGTCTTTTATGGGATATTAGGACAGATACTGTTTTGACAAATGTTTCTCATGATTTTTTTTTTTAATCCATTTAGGTTGGAGGAATTTCTTAAATGGAAGAGGAAAAGAAAAAGGACTAGACATGGACAGAAACAAAATGTGGATCTTAAAGTGATTATCCTTAGTTGAACATTTACAAATCTCTTGTGCTGGGTAACAAACTGATTCATTTAGAAGTCAGTGGTAACTGACTAATATCAACATATGAAGAATTAAAGCTTATGACTATATTATCTGCTTAAATGTTATTTTTGTTACTGAATTAAACTGTTCTTTTAACAAACTTGATTAAAAATGAAACATCACTGATGCCATTTATGAAATTAATATTAATTGTGCCTTACAGCCTTTTCCTAAATCTTTCCTATAAGATATCAAACTTTATTACCAATGAAAACTGATTTCAATAAGTTACTCTCAGTTGATTATATACATAGATTCAGAAAGATTGTTCTAGCTTTAAAAAAAAAATCACTTTAGTGAGGTTATATTTTTTCTTTCTACATCACCTTATTTCCAGGTAGCTATTTTAAAATATATTTCTAACAGAGGTGGGTTTCAGCAGATTCTGACCAGTTCTGGAGAACCGGTAGTGGAAATTTTGAGAACCGGTAAATGCCACCTCTGACTGGCCCCGCTTCCATCTATTCTCTGCCTCCCAAGTCCCAGCTGATTGGGAGGAAATGGGGATTTTGCAGTAACCTTCGCCTGGAGTAGGGTGGAAATGGAGATTTTACAGTATCCTTCCCTTGCCGCACCCATCAAGCCACACCCAAAGAACCGGTAGTAAAAATTTTTGAAACCCATCTCTGATTTGTAATAAAGCAATCATACATATGGCACCTCTGTCACGCATAGTGTTTGCTTCTCAAACCATGTTGTCAGATAGAATGTTGTCTTCCTTTTGGCCCAATTCAGGAACTGATTAAAATATAAGATTGAAATGTAGTGAAAAAGACCTGTGATTTTTCAGGATTTTCCAAAGATAATGCAAATTGTTTCATGGGGTTCATGGATCTGAATGTATGTGCATTACAGTGTATTACTGGTCACATTGACCTTTCTCATTTATCAGCCAGAAGGCTCAAATCGAGGAAGCCTCGCTGGTACTTGCATAACATCTGCTCAATAACTTTGATATTGATTCCCAATGGAAAGCCAAATGGATGGTTGAACATCCAGACATAGGAAGACATATAAATGACCCAATGCAAAAGGTGCCAAGCTTTGAAGTATCACATCAACAATGGACAATCCTGAATAGGACTCATTCTGTAAATCAGGCATGGTATCCTGCCCTCAGTGTAACTGTGGGTGCCATGTCACATCATGACCAGATGTAAGCTGAGGGCATATACTGGTCCAGTATCTGATTTTTTTAATATATATATAAATAATGCTGCTCTTCAATGGTTAGATAGCAGAGACATTGGTTGAAATGTGTTTGAATATTAGTAGCTGAGGTTGGTTTGAGCTCCAAGCTTGACAATTTGGTTGCAAACATTTAATCACCATTCAAAGAGACATCATTGGTGCATTTTGAGTTGACTCATTGATGATATCTCCTTGAATGGTGACAAAACCAACAGCCACAGACATTGGTATATGAATATAAATATTTTTAACATCCATACTTCATTGTGTTTTTTTAACCTAAGCAAAATGTTAATATGTATTAAATGCCCTTATATGATATGCAATATCAATGCCAGTGATGGCGAACCTTTTAGTGCCCAAACTGTGCACATGTGCATGCCCAAACTGAAAGGTGTGTATGCTCGCATGCATGGACATGTGCGCACATATGTACAGACATGCACAAATGTGCACATATGTGTGGACATGCACAAAGGTGTGCATGCATGGACATTCACAAAAGTACAGATTCAAAGACATGCATGAATGTGCGCATGGGTGGACATTATTATTATTAATTTTATTTATATGCCGCCCTTCTCCCGAGGGACTCAGGGCGGCTCACAAGACAATTAAAAAAAGACAATATAAAAATAGAATTAGTAATTAATAATTTAAATTTAAAACAGATTTAAAAACAGAAAAATTAAAAAAACCCGATCCCGCCAGCAGATCTGATTAAAAAGCCATGTCTTCAGATCATGACGGAAGGAGTGGAGGTCAGGGGTAGTCCGGAGGTCAGTGGGTAGTTTGTTCCAGAAGGCTGATGCGCCCACAGAGAACACCCTCGCCCTGAGCACCACCAGCCAACATTGTCTGGCCAATGGAACCCTGAGGAGAGCAGCCCTATGTGAGTGCACAGAGCAGTGGGAGGATGGCAGAAGGTGGTCCTGCAAGTACCCTGGGCCGATGCCATGTAGGACTTTATAGGTAAGCACCAGTACCTTGAAGCGAATCCGGAGAACCACCGGCAGCCAGTGCAGCTCGCGCAGGAGAGGTGTCACACGGGAGTAACGGGAAGCTCCTGTAACTACCCGCGCGGCCGCATTCTGGACCAGCTGGAGCCTCTGGGTGCACCTCAAGGGCAGCCCCATGTAGAGGGAGTTGCAGTAGTCCAGGCGAGAAGGCGAGCTGACTTTTGAAGGAAGAAAAAAAAAAGCCCCTTTGAGATTGCAGCTGAATCTATCACCGACATTATCCTGACTGACTGAAAAATTCATTGTTTTTGACAAAGCAGCTGAGGAAAGGCTTCAAATATTCAGAGGGGTTCTGCCAGGAGGACAACAGAAGGGCAGAGCCAAACTGATTATGCATTTTGCAGCCGACAAAACTCTAAGGAATTGTAATTTCTGCATTTATTAAATGAAAGGGATGTGCTCCTAAGACCACTCCTGCCAGTATATAAATAATGAGCCAGTCGGCAAATTATAAGAGTATCTCTGTAACAGGCCAATCAGTTCATGGGAAAACGCCCAACTCTGAAGCATTTCCAGTTCATTTGATCACAATATCACCCGGCCACCTATCAAAGAAACATTGAATGACAAGAGTTGGGATCACCCACTCTAATTCCCTGCAGAGATTCTACAGAAAATCAGAGACGGAGGGATGGAGAGCAAGCGTGAGAAGTTGTTACTGATTGAGTGTGTGTTTGTGAATGTGTATAAATGAGGGAGGGAGGGAGAGAGAGAGGGAGAGAATGAGAGAGAGAGAGAGAGAGAGAGAGATTCTTCTATGATACTTAAGGCTATGTGGCTTACAGCCTAAAATGATATCATTTACTTAAATAGAACTGTATTTAATTCACTAAATATACCTTTTTTATCCCTTAATCCGTTTTGAGATTTTTTTGACAGACAATTTGTCGCAATTCAATAAAACACATGAAAATCCCTTAAACAAGATGATTTCGTTGAAGTGTAAAATAAATATGAAGAAAAGCTCAAATCATGGCAAGTGCCGCGATAAAGCTCTAAATTATGCATTTAATCTAGGCTTGATCGGAGTGAAGCAGAGGAAGAAAAATTATTAGGGGGAAAAAGCTTATTTAGAAGCAAAAAGCTGCCAGAGGACAAAACTCACTATACAGGGGATCTCTGGAGAACAATTTCCCCAAGACTAGACCCTGTCATTTTTATTTACTCTGTAAAAAAAATGAAAGTGAGTTTTGCCTTGTGGTGACATGAATTTTTCCTATGGGCATTCTTTTACATTTCCACACTTAAATTCTGCAAGTATATCCTCAAATTCCAAGTGTTTATCACTATATTTTCAGCAGACATTTGGTTTGGGATATGCCAAATTCATGAACATGAGCCAAAAGGCAGAAAACTGTTATGTCCAGTGGGCACACTTGAAACTTTGAGAATATTTGTATTTACTTATAATCCCACTTTTATTATCTTTACAAATAAGTCAAGGTGGCAAAGATATCCAATACATGCATACCTTCATCCTCTTTTCTTCACAACAACCCTATGAGGTAGGCTTGGATGAGAGAGAGGGGGGAG
>JANHFM010001873.1:58964-72807 GCA_032468115.1 Grayia smithii | reverse complement strand
GGGGCTAGCAGAGTTAGGGTACGGGGGGGGGGTTATTTAAAGGATTCAGCTGGAAGAGTTAGGCTCACTCAATGCACACATTTTAAGTATTTAAAACCTGACACTTTCAGCCAACCGATAAAATGTCCTGGAAAAGAAGAATTGATGGGCACTGATCCCTTAATACAGTTTAAGGTTAATGAAAGAACTGTGTGAAGAGCCAGACCAACAGCTGGCGCTCCTGATGTGGAACCAGGCAAGCAAAATCTAATAGCTGAGTCCGTAGAGGAAGAAGACGGCGGCCAGAAATACTGAATTATTATAGGAGTCCTCCACTTACCACCACAACTGAGCCCAAAATTTCTGTTGCTAAGCGAGACAATTGTTAAGCGAGTTTCACCCCATTTTACAGCCTCCATCGGCAAAGTTATTAAGTGAATCACTGCAGTTGTTAAGTTACCGGTAGTTACCCGGTTGTTAAGTGAATCTGGCTTCCCCACTGACTTTGCTTGTCAGAAGGTCACAAAAGGGGATCCCGTGACCTTGGGGACACTGTGACCGTTATAAATACGAGTCAGTTCCCAAATGCCTGAATTTTGATCACGCGACTGTGATCAACGGTCATAAGTGTGAAGTGTGGTTGTAACTTTGAATGTCACTAAGTGAATGGTTGTAAGTTGAGGACTGGCTGTTCAATGAGCAAAGGGTGGCTTTTCTTCTGGGACAGAGGAGGCTTCTTGGGAGAGCCAGATCTCCTCCACGCAAGAGCAAAACTGCACAAACCTGGTTGAGAGTAACGTCAAGACCCGGGTGAAGGTGGCCGATCGGAGAAATTCAGTTTCTCTGCAGAGAAAATCCCTCAGCAAGGACTCAAGGGAGAGAGCTGCTCCAGAAGCTCTTCTGAAAGGGGCTTTCAGGAATTATTATTTAGAGCAATCCTTTGCCTCGGTTCCTTTCCTGATGGGGAAATTATGGGATGGCTTCACTCAAAACTGGGCCTAACTGATCTCTCCTCAAGCACATTCTCCTCATGGAGTTGTCTGTGATGTCATTGTGGTTCTAGCTGAAAGGAAGAAAAAGAAGGAGAAGGAAGAGAAAAAAATTACTAATTCCCCAAATAGAGAAATCCATCTAATTCAATGGAGGTCAAATGAAGAGTGTTTTACACACAGGAATGAACATTCCCCAGTGAGCATTTAGTTTATCCAATGTTTCTATAAGACACTTTTAGGCACACCTTTTTTCGTTTAAAAAGTGCACGTTGTTGGCTCTACTAGATCAGCCCAATTGATTTCTGGGGTTCTGGCAGAGACATTTCTCGGTTTGGGGAAATGGGGGGGGGGGCATTGTTTCACAAATTCAACTTAATTGTGGCCTCTCGCTTCTTGTTCCAGTTCCAATATTGGAAATATATATATGTATGTATGTATGTATGTATGCATGTATGTATGTATATACACACATACACTCCCCCCCATGTTTTTTAACATTCTGTTAAACATTCTGTTTAAAATTCTGTTCTTTTCCCACAGTTCATATTCTAGTCCAGTTATCTCATGAATTTAAACTGATATATGAGGATCCTAAAATGATTTATGCTCTTTTTAGAAAGAGCTTTCTAATTTTTCACTAAATATTTTAATTTCATGAGATGAGCTTTCCTCTGCTTAACAACAGTTAATCTTTTGGATCTGGTAGCAGAACACAAACTAGTCAATCTTATCTTAATCTCCCGCTGAGGTTTAAGTCTGCTTGGATTCTTAGTGCTTCAGCATGTCAGCTAAACTCAAGCAATTGGGTTTATTTAGAGAATGATGGCTGGGTGTTGTGCAAACCCAATCCTTTTAAAATAAAGGCAATAAATCTATGCAGGCTTATCTGGAAATTAGCTCTATTAAAGACAGTAGGATAGACTTTTGAGGGAAGGGCTAAGAACTCCATTATCCGAGGAACCCATTAAAAGTGTTTGATGACAGAGATGGACAGAGTTCCCTCCCATGCCTCAAACAGCTCCCCCCCTCCCCACATTTCCCCACAGGAGCACATCAATGGTGCTATTTTTAAAAATATCCTGTTTGGTGGGTTGGCATTTAAAATAAATAAGACCAAGCATACATCTGCATTTTTGGGTGCTTCAGCTTTCAGGACATTTTATGAACCTGGATTCCAAGAACAAATGTGAGAATTTTGAACTTGATGGTTGTGTTTGCCCCACAAGTGAGGTGAGATGTGATTGTTGATCTCCAAAGAGACCGATAATCTGAGGGCAAACCAAGAACAAAGCCTGAGTGGGAGAAAGTCCAGCTGTGCCCTGATGAACTATGGTGGGGAGGTTTTCCCTAGCAGTAGAGAAGCGGGAGGGGAATGGAAGCTGGGAAAATAGCCCCATACTTAGGCTGGAACCACCTGAAAGCTGTGAAACGTGGCCAAGGGGCACCCCAGTTTATGTTGACAGGCCTTTCTACAAATTCAAGGTTAAGGTAACTATTTCTCTCATGAGGATACAGCTCAGCCAGGAGAACTGGGGAGACTGGCACACCATCCACCCCAAAAGAGCTTCTACTCATCCATCGGAGCTCTTCCTCACGGGTTTTAGCTGAAGAGAAAGGGGTCTTCTTTCCTGACTCCATGGGGGAAAAGAGGGGCTAAAATGAGAGAGAGAGAGAGAGAGAGAGAGAGAGAGAGAGAGAGAGAGAAAGGGAGGGATGGAGGCACCCTTCTTGTGTGTTTCCACGTCTAGAAATCTTTTGGATTTGGGTTACCAGTGAGAAGCATCATGGCTGTCTGTGTCACAGCATTGTCATGTTCCTATCTGTGGCCCTTTGCGATACATGATATCTGGGTATGATTTTCCCTCACTCTCCCCTGGTTCCTTAACTGGGCTGAAGACTGACTCTACCCTGACTCTGACTGAAACTCTCCAACTGAACGGAAGCAAGAAGCATCCCTAAACAAGTATGGGAGAGTCTGCCTAAAGAAGGCCTCTTCACACTATGATTTCTGCCAATCATTCCACCTGAAGAGCGTGCAGGGATTATTCACACAACGGGATGGGTGGGGGGGTGGGGGGGTGTCCCTTCTGGGAAGAGCCATGGAAGAAACGGGCACCTACACAGACCTAAATGATCTGAATTGTATAAAGCAAATTCTCTTTATTTCTATTATTATTTTATCCCACATTTAGTTTCCATGTTCCTTGCAACTAAAAAAACCCCATTCATATTTCACAATACTGGACTCGGCCTTTGTTTAGCAACAAATACATGGAAATCCCCCAAATTCTTCCTGCCATAACATGTTCGCCCGTCCTTTGGAGGCTTCTGGGTGTCAACAGATAAAGGCCTCTCATCCCTGGGAACAAGGAAGACAGGACCTTCTGGTGCTTGGGCAAACTCCCCCCCCCCCCCCGTCCATTACCACCAAGGGCTTCTCAAGAAGAGGGCTAAGGATTTCTTGCCACACAGACGGTCAGCTCTTAGGGATTGATTAAATGATCAGCCTGGGTCAGGCAGTTCGATTGGTAAATCCTATCTGGGAGATATCAAAATAAACGAGGCTCATAAGGTTCAAGGATGCATACTAACTGTCTGTAATAATAGCCTCATTGCCGTTACACTAATGCTCAGATTATGGAGGATAAATGAGATTAGTGTGAGCTCTTATTATGGAAAGGATAAGGATAATTATGATTTTATTGCCGACTCCCATAACTGGAATTTAAAGAGCCAATCAATCAAAATGAACAGAAAGGGGGGGGGGCACTCAGAAAACCACATGTTGAAAATATCCATTGCAGAAATGCAAATACGGTAACTGAATTAAAGCAAGTGGTTAAACAAATTAAAAACAGGATGCAGTTGGTGTTTAAGCAAAGATGTATTCCAAAACTGTAATGCTGTCAAAATGGCATGAAGTTTATAGAGTTGGAGGACTTAATTTCCCCCAACCTCTCTGGGAAGAGAAAGCCAGCCAAGGAAATTCCTGAGCCTTGAGTTTCTGACAACTCTTTCCTTCAGCCCTCCAAGAGCCTCGGCTGCTATCTCTGACCCATCCAATGCAGGGCGATAAGGAACACCACATTGCTAGACTGCCACAGATGTTAAAAGCCAGTTGTTAGACTGGCTTTTAAAAACCTTCCATGTGGACCAAGAGAAGCCATAATTTATCTCTTGCAAAGGGCATGTTTTTCTTTGGGCAAATAAAAAATAAATTTACAAATTTCAGCAGCAGGAATGAAACCCCAGACCGACATGCTGCACAAGGGAAGCGGGAGCCCGTAGTACAGGCAAACAAAAGTTCAGCCGGCTTTTTCTGGTTGCTGGTCCTCAGGACAATGGGGGGAAAAACACTTTATTGCTGTTCTCTGCTGTGGTATAAAATGATAGCGCAGATCTATTTTTGTCTTTAGCACAATGTCTTATTTTTCAGGCCCAAAGAATCTGGCAACCTGTGTGGTGTAATAAGCAAGGAGAACATTTATAACTGCTGTTACTGCTGCCAGGACCAATTTTTGAAATCAACCAAATGTCCGTGAACTCTCTGTTCAGCATTTGGGTAAGAAAAATGTATCATTATTCCTCTTGGGGTCAGAAAAGTCCTCTAATAAGAAACACATTTTGGAACCAACAATTCTGTTATTTGGACAATATAATTTATAATCCTGTAGTATACATGATGCTATACCAGTTTCCATTTGCCAATCTTCCTCCACCTTAGGCTGGTTGTTAACTTAGGAGTGCTACCTACCGTAATACCCTGCATTTTAATCAATTTCAATGTTTCGATTTTGGTGCTTTGTCTGCAAATACCCTCCATTCTCCCCCATCATCTTTTAGTTAAAGATGTCAAACCGAAATCTATTCTTTCAGTATCAGAATAGTGCACGTCAGGATAACAAACAAATGCTCCTGTCACATCTGGCCCAGATCCACGCAAAAATCACAACACAGATTGAATCTGTTGAGCCTGCCCTTTTCAGAAATCATAAAGGGAGCAGACCCGGCCTGCAAAAATCCAGATTCCCCTTATTGGCCACAAAAGATACAAAGAAGTTTCCATCCTTTGTGATCATCTAGCAGACCAAATCTGCCACTCTGTAATTCACCATTTCAGGGAGAAGAATGACAAACAACAAAAGGTGAACACAAAAAGAGAGCATATTTTCATAGGCTTGAATATGCTTCAATCCCAGGTCTTGTTCTGAGATCTAATGATGATGAAAACAAACAGGGGTGGGTCTGGATGGATCCCAAGTGAGAGATCCCTGGGGATTCTCATGTAAAGTATTCCATGGTGAAAGAAAAATGGGAGACTAAGGCACAATATTTCCATTATTAGGGAGAATTTTGGACAGGAGATTTTGAAGGACTGAAGACTTTGCTAAATAGTAGATAAACCTTTATCAAGGAATTTTCAAACTGGAATTTTCAAAACTTGAACCTTTCCTGATGAACAGTTGTCTTCTCCTGCCTTCTCTCCACCACACTCAAGAATGTCCAAAAGGACATTGTAATCTTAGTCTCTCTGAAAGGGATTCTGCCCCCCCTCCCATTTCTGCCTTTAGAATGAGCAAAGGGAGCTTCTGTGTCCCTGTGAACATTGAGGAGTCTTCCTCACACACTCTGAAGAATATAGAAAGAGATTTGTTTCTTCTGATATGATAATCACTTGAGCATCAAATGTCTATAAACAGGTTCTTTAAAATGTAGTAACATTCCTATCCTGTTGCCCATTCAGTGTTTAAACATGAGGATGCTCTCAGTTCTTGGATCTCCAAGCATTTGACAAGAGAGTAAAACGGCCCCTGGGTACTAGGCATGGCCTCCAAAGTCAGAACTGAGCCTTTCTTCTGATTTTTCTCCTGAGTGCCTATTCAGCCCTTGTTCTGCTCTCCAAACAGAAATAGATGATGATGATGATGATGATGATGATGATGATGATGTCTATTCAGACTCTTGGTGATTCTATGGGCCAGGTCTCTCCACATCTAGACTACCAAAGTGGATAGAGTCAGTTATAATAGCAATCAATGCAGTGTTGGAAGATCTGAAGAATCATGCTGGGCAGAGGTCATCACGGAAAAGAATCTACGTATGTGGCCAGTAAGAGTTGAGATTGGCTTGATGGCACACAATCAATCAATCAATCAATCAATAGCTTAAGAACATTTCTTTGTTCATCTCTCAGGCACTTCTGCTCACTCAAAATACAGCAGGTAATGCATATTGGAAGAGATCTCTTCTTAAGAAGTGTTGAGATTAGCCAGGTATGGACTTAAATCGGTTCAAGAACTGCTCTAAGGGCTTTGGATCCATTGTTTCAAATGCTGGCTACTCAATGGTCAGTTTGCACTTGTGGGATAACTACAGATCTGAATGTTCCTAAAATAAATAAGTTGGATTGTACTAAGCAATACAAGAAATGCATTGCAACTAATGAATTTGTTTTGCTTTATTAAAATAAAAAAGCAATACAACAAAACAAATATATCAGATACATTTCAAATATTATACAATGTATGGTTTAAATTACTGCCTACTACATTGTATGCATGTGTAACTAATGAAAATAAAAGGGAAACATAAGAAACGAATTCTTTAGAGCACTTGCTACAATGGCTCAAAAAATTTCAGAACATTAATTGCAAAACTTAAGAGCTTCTAAATTCAAACTAAAAATAAGACAAAAAGCTTATTGATACATATTATGGCAAAAGTGAAATAGGACATCGCACTTTGTCCTTACAAAAAGTGCTGAGACTATTTTCATACTTGAAGAGAACAAAGATCATTTTATTTGTTCTCCACTGAAGTAACAACTCTGAAAAATCAGGCACTTTGACCATCCACTTATTCCTAGAATATTTCACTTCTCACTGAGTGCAAGTAAAAGAAATCAACAATTTTATTTAATGCTTGCAAGAGGGCTACAGTCTGTTCAAGACAGAAAGTGCTGGGAAACCCCAAATTAATCCAGAGTTGTTGCAACAACCCCAAGAAATCCTTGCTACACAAACAGTCCCACTTCTTTCTGCCCTGAACCTCTTCTGATCTGGGACCAATTACAGACAAGGGAGGAGAGGTCACCTTCGCTGAATGTATTCAAGGGAAGCCTAGCTATCCTTCAGCTGGGGATATTTTAATTTTGATTCCTACCCTTTCAAATATAAGATCCTATGAAATCCCGCTTGAACAGAGGAATTATTTGGACATAATTGAAAGCACCAGCTAAAGCCCTTGAGCAAATGTAGCTATCAGAACCCTAGCAAGCATTTAATACCGGGAGTGTTTCTGATTTGAAACACCATTCTGTATTCCGAATAGACCATTTTGATGGGTTTGAAGGGGTTTCATGCTTGAAATTGTATGTTTTGAATTCAGAACAGAGTTATTTTGTGTTTGAAACACCCCCAAAATCATCAAGGCAATGATCAAATCTGAAACAACTTGCAAACTCAGAATGGGGTAGTTTCAATTTTGAAATGATTCAGACTCCAAGTGGTTGTGCAAATCACTGAGACATAAGGAAGACCATCATTTCGAACTTGAGAAATGTACAGTAGTGATATATAAAGTAAGGTTATGCTTAAAAACATAAACTTGTGTAAATGTCTATTGAGAGTCTCAGTCATCCGTCTCCTGGGAGTGGCCCCTCAAAAGGCAACTGGACTTTTCTTCCTTTTTCCTTGAAGAGCTTTTGTTTCTCACCCAAGAAGCTTCTTCAATTCTGAAGAAGCTTCTTGGATGAAAAGGAAAAAAGAAAAGGCAGCTTTTGGGATAACATGAGGTCCTGCTCAAGCCAGGTAAATGATACACTTTTTATATCAATCAACTGAAAGTCCGTCAGGTCAGAAGGCTGAGGTCCACACTTCTTGAAGAAAGAGGAGTAAATTGTGGTTGTCAGGAAAACCCCTCTGATGTCCTTGAAAGTAAACTTAGAAGAATTATAGCCACAGTACAGAATAAGATATATAATCTCTTTACATTATCCCATAAAGATTGCAGGCAGAAGATACGGAAAGGTTTATTTAGGCCACCAGCCAAATTAAAACATTCTCAAAAATACCCAGCCTAGACTTTGCGTCTAACCTCTAGTAGAGTAGTCAAAAGAAGCCTCTTCAATCTCTTTAGGACAATTACCAGATCCAAAAAAAGAAGTTTAGACTGGCTTGTTCTGCAGGACCTGCTTAATGGCCAGAATGCAATTCATCTGACTTTGGAGCAGCAGCTTCTGTTGGGGAGGGGGGAGAGGTCAAACAGGCAAGATGGAGGTTGTGCCATCTCAAGGAAACTTCACCCTGCTTGTCAACAGAATGAGATGGAACGCTTGCGAAGCGGAAGCCTGAATGGCAGCTGACAAACTGTCCTGCTTGTCAATGGACGAGGGCTCTGTGAAAAGATGGAATCTGTACTAGGAAGCCACACCCACCATCCTGGCTATTTGGACTCACATTTTCCCATAGATGTTGCTTTTCTGGAGACCTAAACTCACTGAGGATTCCTATTTGTATCCAGTTCCTCAACCTGGAGTCCTAGCCTTTCATTCTGGCTTTCAAAATTTCTTTGAAGAAATTGTACTTTGGTATTAAAGAAGTTGGACTGAAAATAGAACTTAAGTCACACTTCCTAGCTTCTGTTTATTATTGCTTTATTGCAATGATATTATTGCAATCAATTAAATCTTGCTTTATTACTATTTTTGCTTCATTGATCAGTTGATCTACTGATGCATCCTTTTTACTTTGAATGTCTCCATGAAAGCCCTTTAGGTGGTTCTTTGCACTTTTCACCCACCTTGATTCCTTTTCAGCCTGAGCTTTCCTGACCTTGTTCCTTCAGTCCTCAGCTGCCTCTCTCCACCTTCTCCTTGACCTGGCCTGTCTTTCCAATATGTTGGCTTTCTTTTCTTCAGATCTGCATGAAGACCATTGTAACTTTGAGTGGTCACTGAGCAAATGGTCGTAACTCAAGGATTACCTGTACCTTTGCTTTCTTTCACCACTGTCATTCTACTCCTATTTGCAGGCTTTTTATATTTTATGACTTCTCTAATTCTTTTTCTTCCCTTTTGCAGTCTCCAGATGTTGCAATGTCTGCTATCCAGACTCTTAAATTTTTTTTTGGTCTTTCTTACCGATCGTTACACCCGGGGTGTTTTCTGATGCTGCTATTATATTGGAGTGATGATATCACGCTGCCATACAGTGTGGGAGAAATGCTTGTTCAATGTGAGATACAGAGTTTTTTAAGCACTTTAAACGTGGTAGCCGTTATCTGGAAGCTTAAGTTTTAGCTCTCTTATTTCCTATCCCAAATCCCAGGGCTGAATTTCTGCAGTTTGCTACTGAACCTCGGTCCTGGATTCTCAGAGGCATCCAGGATCACGTGCAGGGTAAGAGTGGCTCACTTCTTCCCTGTGGGATGAAACTAAAATAAATGAACTAACCCTAAACTTTTCTAAACCATCTGGAAAATTTGGTCCGATGGAACAATAGGGGGGTTGGTTAATGCCTTGTGTGGAGAAAAAACACCCCTCTGTTTAGGCTAGTCGGTCATGCTTTTTAAAATGATGGTGATGAACTGGGAATTAAATGAAGCTTAGCCTGTGCTACACTTACTTCTTTTCATGACATATTGAAGCAATCACTTGCTTTATTTTTTCGTAAGATCAAAATATGTGAATCTGGCCATATCATGCCAGATGAAAAATATGGAGCAGGATGATGAGGGAGGATGGGCAGGTTTTTCTTTTGACTAAGAGTCAGAAATTGTTTGGAGCTGCAGTTTCCCAGGGCAGGAACGCTGAATGTGCCAATGACTTACCTTCCATTTGCTACAGAGAGGAACACGAGAGGCATAAAGCAGGTTTAATGTTAAGCCATTGGAAGGGAGGGAGGGAGGGTGTACCAAGCTTAAATTCAAGAGAGTCTAAGATATGGGTTGAGGTCTTGACTATCAGAAGACACCGGATTGTTGGAAGTGATTGGAGGTCCGTGTACAACGAAGTTCCTTCTCTGATCAGGCTGTTTCTGGGAAGCCAAGAGGGAGCCACCAAAGGCACCACAAGACGAGAGCCATATTTAAAAGAATCCTGATGACTTGGGCACATTACTGACCCAGTGATGCCTATCAGAAAGGGTGCACCCAAACTTCTTCCACTGTGCGGATTTAAAGGAAAATGGTTGCCTTAAGACTAGCAAAGATCTTGTGAATTTTCAGTGTGGTTTTCTTAATTAAAAAGTAAAAGACCAAAATTCTTGCCAGCAAAGTTTGACCCTTCAGTTTGGGGCTGAAACTGGGAGGTCACATATGGCTTGAGGTTATCCAGCTGTCCTACAAGCATACAGAAGACCATCAAAAATAGTCGGCAGTCATGCAATAACTTCTGACCTGAAGGAGATTATCTTAGTCCTTCTGACCTGGGCCTCTGAGGATTGTAACTTGCCTGAATCCTTTATGGGTTGGGATTAGACAGCTATTCCTAATAGAAAGAAATTGAACCAGTTAATTCCTTGCTTGGAATGCTGGAGAGCAGAATGCAGCTGGAAGTGCCAGAGAAGACCTTAAGCTCCTGAGATCTCCACTGTTCTTTGTTCCAGAAACCCTGGTCTTAGGATGCCTGGGAAAAAAGCAAACAAAACATCTGGGAGGAAGAGAAAAATAATTTGCCTGGCAAATAGGTAATCTCAACCAGGGTGTCCCGTATGTAGACCAGCCCTTCTCTTAAAGCAGAATCACAAATCTGAAGCAACAGATCAAATTACACCTTCTACTATCCAAGGGTTCGGCTGGGAAAACATTCCTAGTGATTGAAATAAGGGTTCATTTTCTTCTGAGTAATTCTATCGGTCCACCTTTTGTTGACCTATTTCAACTTTTATTTAAGATTTTCTTGTGACGGATGGCCAGAACAAGAGAAAATTATTCTGTTTCCATTTATACCAACAATTAGTTGAGCCCTTCAGAAGACCGAGTTAAAAAGAAGGAAAGATATGAAGCGAGGAGAGGATCTGCCATTGAAACAATAATTGAGACCAAATCCACTTGGGTGTAGTTTGATCTCCCTTTGCGGTCTTAGTTTTTCCCTTGTAATTCAATACTGATTTCACAAAGAGGATCTGAATACCACAGCCTATCTCTCCCTCTCTGGAAAGTCCTGACATGTCCCTGCTCTTGGATGGACTCTGAGCCTTCTCACTTTTTACCACTGAAATTCCTTCAACGAACCTGAGTTGCACTTCTACCCAGAAACCAGAGATTTTGCCACAGAATTGTCAAATTCCCAACAGTTTTGCAATTCCTTGTGGTGATAAAAAAAAACCAACAAAAAACCCCCCACACACACAGAGCCATTGATGCATGTGCACAGAGTGTGACATTTCTTCCTTAGGTTGAGGAGCCTGAATTTCAGTTGCAAAGTAGTAATCTATATATATAATTAATGTATATGTTATTGAAATCGAAAGGCATGCATTTCTGTCAATTATAAAAGCCTTCCAAAATTATCTCCTTCTCTTACACACCCCACTTAAATTAAATTCCTTCGCTTTGTCCTGAGGACCCCTGAGAATCTTTTAGTGTTGAGTCTGTATTTTTAGTTTAAGTGGTCCTTGAGCCGAGGGCACTTCCTGTGCTTCCACCGTCCAATTTCATTTTCTTACCGATATACGGTTGAGGTGAGGCCGTCTTGGATAAACCTGTACCAGACAACCTTCAGCTAGATCCGATCCATTTTATGGGGCATAATAAAAGATGAGGCCCCAGAAAGGGGCTTATTCTGCCTTCCCCACCCACATAATGTCCTTGGGGATTTAATTTCACAGTTCTTAAACATGGGACATACAAAACATACAAAATCTGGGCAGAAATAATAATGCACGGCTATTTTTTTCCCCAAGCACAAAGCACAGAGAGTAGAATGTGTATACAGCTGGTTGCAAAACGACATGAAACCATAGAAACATAAAGTCGTAAGGGGCATTTGGACCATTGACATCACCCCCTCCCTGCTCAGGGAAAAAATCTAAATGAAAGCATCCCTGACAGGAGGTGATCCAGACCCTGGTCCAGTGCAACATCAGAAGCCCAGCACCATTTTCTGTCATTAATTCCACTGTCAAAGTGCTCTGACTGCTAGGAAGATTTTCCTAGAATTTAACTGGGATCTGCATTCAGGCAGCTTTAGTGTCCTACAATGGACGAGAAAAAAAACCTTGCCCTGTTCCAACATGGCCCCCCTGCCTTCCAATGCAAAAGCTCACCAGTGGGTTGTCCTGCCCTGCTCTCACCTGCTGTGGGGATTGGAGGATTGAGCCCTACTTCCCTTGGAAGATAATTCAGTCTCACAGAAGATAAACAAAACAAAACCTTGCTATTTAAAAAAAATGTTTTAAGTATTAAGAGCCACTCATTCAACCTAAGAAGAGATCACAAGAGAATTGCTCAGATCGTGTATTACAGCAGCTTGCAAATCAGTTTCCACTCTACAGCCTGAACCTCAAGTTGGAAGGATTACCGGTACATCCTTGCAACAATTAAGCTATTCAAAGCAAAGCAATTAGGGTTTTTTTTTCTTGCTATACAGTGTGGGTATAAGGATTTTTAGAGGGGATTTTGGACTCCAGTTCAGGAAGAATTTTTGGTTCCTAAAGAAAATTCCTGATGCCCACCACAGGCACATGGTGAGGGGGGCTCATGGGGGCCGAGATGACAGTCAGAGCAGAATTTTTTTGCTTCAGGATGTTCTGCACCCAACTTTTGGTCCCTGGAAAGGAAAACTCCTGATGCCACAGTAGGTGAAGGGCAGCTGGTCCTCAAAGGAAAGAATTTAAAAGTGGGCAAGCTGTTCTAATTGTGCCATAGTCGTTTCTAGACCTGATTACTTGCTTTCTATAAAGAAACAGAAGTCAAAGTATACGTATAACAATAAAACTGGAAGTATGGAAAGCTATAACCCCCACTAATATACGCTAGCTGAAATCCGGACAATCTTAGGATTTATCTTCCCCATATAAAAATAATTTCATGGTCTGGTGAAATAACTTAAAAGAATTAACATGTAATACCTCCAAATACTCTTATCAAAGCAGAAGTAATTTTTCATTTTATAAATTTACCTTTCCTCATTTTATAAATTTACTCAGATTTTAGACCATCCATTTAAAGCATCAATACTGGACAAGGACATTAGATGACACCTTGCATGATCAGGGAAATATTTACCAGCCTTCAAAATCAGAATGATGAAATCTCATTAAAGGAAGTTGGAAAAAAGTTATTCCAAAACGCATTATTATAGACGCCCAATAACATGGGAGCTAAGAAAATAATCCTATATATATCTCATACCATTCAATTGGATGGCCACTAGAGCCAGCAGCTCTTCCTGTTTTCATAGGTTTAATAATATCTATTATTTCCTGAAGAGATAACAGTGCAGCAACAGCTCAATTATCTGTAATGTTTAAAAGAAGTGCATTATTTTAAAAATTATTAAGTTCTTATTCAGTAACATTTGATTCAGGATCATAAAGGTGACAGTATGTGTCATGTATGTGATTTATTAGATGAGGGTCTGTTATAGACCTCTCCCTGCATCTTAATGACAGTAGAAATAATATTACTTTGTTGATGAGGTTTCATTTAGGAGGCTAGTAAAGGACCAGACTTTCCACCTCACACCTAAGATCTGTGTTTCACATAATACAAAAAATATATCAAGTGCATGTCTAGTTGATCCCAAGTAGACAACCAAGTCTTAACCTGGTCTCTACAACATTGCACCCATCACCACTGTAACTGAAACCATCCACCTTACTATTGGTGGTCTTCCTCCTCCTCCTCCTCCTCCTCCTCCTCCTCCTCCT
>JANHFM010001873.1:37742-52301 GCA_032468115.1 Grayia smithii | reverse complement strand
GAACGTGGCTTGATGCCTTCTTTAAAATCTTCAGAGACTAGGCGACAGTAGCTGTTCTGAAAATCCCTTCCCCAAGTCCATTGGTGGACATTTCCTGAAATCTCCAATCCAGACCCCTTTGTGTGCTAGGAAACACTGGAAAAGAGGGGAGCACTGCAGTGGTGAGGTCTAGGCCCCAAATTAAATTTGCTCTGGGCTCTGCTATCACTGACTGACCTGGCCATAAGAGCGAAGGTGATCAGAGGGGGTGCAGGCAAGTTTTTCTAATTAAGGGGATTTCATTTATCTTCACCCAGACTGTGAACTCCTGGATACAATAGGAGCACATGTTAATGTTGACCGGGTGCGTTTCCAAGGAGCCTGGCCAATCAAGGCTGACCCTGAAACATGGCTCGTTCCAGCTCTATGGTTTGCTGGTGCTAAGAAACTTTATTGTTCATTTATTCATCTGGGGCTAAAAAAAAACTCCATCCACCCCTTTGGAATCAGTGAGGGAGGCTGCAAAGGTCTCAAGAGCCTGGTCCTCAGCGCATGCAGTGAACCTGAATGAACCTGAATGTATCAGGAGATCCAAGGATCACAGGCTTCTCCCCTGCTTGCCCTGGATCAAATTAGCTTCTTTTGGATCCCAGCCACAGTGTTGTTTGCACAGATCCAGGACAGCCTAAATTGCAAGGGGAGACCAAGTCACAGCGTCCCCTCCTGCCCTCCTCCCTTCACTCCTCCCTCCGCCCTGCTTTGGACACTGACTGCTCTTCCTTTTGCCTGGTCCAAGGAAAAAGCTCAACTGCAATGTACAGAAAAAGATACAATAGTGTTCAAAGTTGCGGCCTTCTTGGAAGAACTCTGGGGAGAAAGGAGGTGGATGAAAGAAGGACCAGGCCACATTTATTTGTTCTCTGCAAAGGCATCGGGTGTGTGTGTGTGTGTGTATGTGTGTGTGTGTGTGTGTGTGTGTGTGTTACCTCTGCTGCTCCTTCACCCGAGACCTTTCTTCTGCACAGGGATCACATTCATTCTCTCCATTTCTTCCTGAGATGTGGCTGTCAGCATTTTGCTGTCCAAACATCTGCAAGCCAAAACCATTTTTTTAAAAAACCCAGCAGGCCCTTCTGATGGGTTTCAGAAACAATCGGAGGTGTAATTCCTTCTTTTGTCCTTTTTTTCTCAGCTGTGCAAACAGGAGCAAATTGGTCGTGTATCTGTACTACCTGAGGGAGTCCACTTCCTGTTATGAAGCTGATCGAAGCCTGGAATTTAAGGAAGGATCTATGAAGATGGTTGCCTTCTCAACATTGCAAGGGGAGCCCAGCAAGAAACAATTGCTTTGGAGGAGAATTAGGTTGAAGGGGCGGGGAGGCTAAGGGTGGATTACAGGCTAGCAAGTTTGAAAATTTGGACACGTATGTACCCTCTCTGCTTTTGAAAGGACACCTCTCTTTCCCCAAACTTTCAAAGAGAAGAGAGGTCTCTCCCTTTCAGTCTGTTGCTTTACCTGGGTGGGAGGAGGAGGAGGAGGAGGAGGAGGGGGAGGAAGAGGAGGAAGGTCTATTGAGGCCAAGCCAGAATTGAAGCATTAGTAGAGCCATGAAGCTGTACAAGAAAGAAAACAATGAATTGCGTATAGTTGGCAGAGAAGCTGGTGGCAGAAACCCCGTGGAGTCTGGGGACAAAACACGTGAAACTTTGCTAGGGCTGCATCTTCATCCTGGAAACGAAGGATATGGGGGAATTCTGGATGAGGAATTTGAGCCGTGTTCCTTCAGTGCCTCCTAATGCACTAGCAGCCAGCAAAATCCAGCTAAGTCTTCACCTTCTGAAGTGCACAGGGAAGTCTTCGATTCTCTCTCTTTTTAAAAAAAGAATGAAATACCCCCGTCCCCCACTCACTAAACTGACTTAGACTCAAGACAGGAAGGGAACCCAAGAAACCCCCAGAAGAGATGGATTGTAGACAAGGAATGGAGCGAGAGAAATGGGTACATAGGAGCAACTCAGATAGAAAAGGCCTTTAAAAAAGCATCTGGAGTACAACAACCTATTAAATCACCTGACCCAGGCCCTCCTGCTTATGCTAGCCCTGGTAAGGATTTCCCTCCTGGGAGAAGCAGGGATTGTTTCTTCCAGCATTTCTGAGTTCTCTACCATCATTTCAAAAAGAGACAAATCCAGATTTAGCAGCAAGCCGAGAGCAGTCTCTTCTTCCAGGTTCGGCTGATGGGAAGCAGGTGCTGGAGGAACAGCTCTTCCACCAAGAGCTCTCCCAGCTCCTGTCCTGAACTCTCCAGGGTTCTGATAAGCGCGAAGACCCCGTTTCACTTGGGCCAGTCTTGCTCTTCTCAAGCGACCTCTTCATAATTGGCCCCCTTGCTAGATTAGGATACTGATTTATTTTGCTTATTCAATTCGATTCTGAGGTTGCCCCAAACAACTCTGGAGGGCTCAGGGGTCAAAGTCAAGAGCAGTGTTTTTTCAGCTGACTGGTCCTGTAGTTAAGATTCTTCTTTTTCCTTCTTTTTAAAAACTGGAACAACATTTGTTCTCCTCGGCTCTCTAGGATCACTCAGTGATGATACTCCGAAGATGTTTTATCATCTCTCACTGATACTCCTGGTTTGGCCAGAGTGTCTGCTGGTTGCTTATGAATTCTGAGACGGAATTCATCTGGTCTTGGAGATACAATAGGAAGCATTTCCTGTCCCTGTTTCTCCCCAACTCGTTCATTCTCCCCTTCACAGAGATTGGATGGAATTCATGAGTTTGGCCTTTTTTGCCTCTTGCCTTGATCAATAATTAAATACACGACTTATTAAATAAGCAATTTAATAAAATAAAATAAGAAGAAAAATAATTAAAACAATAGTTTAATTAAAAAGGGAAAGGGGAAAAGCAAAACAGCAAAAAGTAAAATAAAAACGATAAATATATAATACTGTATATATGTAGATAAAAATGTGTATATAAAAATGTTCACATTAGAAAACTTTGACCCGAAATAGGAATTGAGTAGCTTTGTTGTTCTGAGGTAAAAGGAAGCAAATGTAAGAAGAGGACCATTACTGAAGACTTCAGCCTGAGGAACCATCCTCAGCTTTTGAAGAACCTTAAGATCAGCCAAGGGCTGCAACCTTCTTTGGCACTTCATCTACAATGCTGGGATGGCTGTGGAGACCAGAACCCCAGCTCTGACTAGGTGTTTCCCTGGTGTCATTGGGAGAGCTAGGCTCTTCTATCTCTGCAGCTTGTGTGGTGGCAGGTTCCTTTTCTACTGTCTGCTCCTCTTAAGAGAAGACCTGGCTTCTTTCATCTCACACCCCAAATTTTGTATTTAGGGCACTTCGCAGGTCCTATACCAATTTCCCCAGCAAATGTCTTTTCTCAAACTCCAACCATTCAACATTTATTGCAATGCAATGTGTGGATGACCTTAAGGGAGAAGGGAAAGAGGTGCTTCCCAAGAAACAATCAGACAAGAGAAGGAAGAGCTCCCAAGGACTTAATGGTCAGAGAAAGAAAAGGGCACACCCCAGGGATGAAATCCAGTAGGTTCTGACAGGTTCTGGAGAACCGGTAGCAGAAATTTTGAGTAGTTCGGAGAACTGGCAAATGCCACCTCTGGCTGGCCCCAGGAGTAAGGAGGGAATGGAGATTTTGCAGTATCCTTCCCCTGCCATGCCCAAGCCACACCCACCAAGCCATGCCCACAGAACCTGTAGTAAAAAAATTTCGATTTCACCACTGGCCCACCCTAATGGATCAGGCAGTTAAAAGTGGTGTTGGGAAGTTTGTACTTCGGACTTCATGTATCCTTAAAGCAGATTTAGCTCATCTGGTTGTGTTTCCCGTCAGGTTTACATGGGAGGGCTGATATTTATTCAAGGTTCCACCTCAGCTGCACAAATCAGGTAACCACTAGATGGCAGACAAGGGATTTTAAAAATAACCTTTAAATCTTTGCTGACTCCTAGTGGTCAATCAGTCATAAACTTTAAAAATGTTCAGTGAGTAATAGGAAGTAGTGAGTTCGGGGTGGGGGTGGGGCACAGCCTAGTGCACAGAACACTGCATGCCAACTGAAAGAGGATTTTCACCCAATGGTTGATGTTGAAAATAACTGGAGTTTTGGTTAAGTGACCCACCAATTATGGGCCTCAGAGTGTCACATTAAAATCTTTATTCAAAGCATAATAATAGGCTGTACAAATAGCAGCATAACATACACCACCCTCGATGTGTAATAAGAACCCACCCTGAGAACAGCAAGATTTAGTGCAACAGGAGTTTTGACAGCTTCAGGATAGGGACTAAACAAGTTGTGTGGACATGATGTAGACCAGGGTTTTTTTTTCCAAACTTGGCAAATTTAAGATGTGTGGATTTCTGCTCCCAGAATTTCTCATCTACCCTTGGCTTCCATCAACTGTGGGAGATGAAGCCCACATATCTTAAAGTTGCTAAGCTGGGAAAAACCTGGTCTAGATCTACATCAGTGCAACTCAGGGAAATTGTGGTCCTTAAAAACGTCCCCAGGGATAGGCCATTGTAGCAAAAACAGAGTAATATTATCCTTTGAACCAAGGTTTGTCTGTAGAGATCTGACACAGAGACATAAATGACTTAAAGGTCGAGAACACCAAAAACTGAATACAAACTTTATTAAGAAAATTAACAAGTGCTTACATACTTTGCAAAAATATATATTTACAAAACAAATAGCATGAAGTAGTTATACATTTTTCTTTTCATGATGAAAAGTCTTTTTCACATTATTCTGGGAAAACCTGTGGGCCTGCTAATTAGACCATCCATAGAACGATAGCATGAATCACTGCTTGCCCTGAAAACGATCCACCCTGTCAAACCCTGATCTGATCTTCCTGCAGGCGGTGAGAGCTGCATTTCTCTTAGGGAATCTTTGCTGCTGTTCCTCAAGATGGGGCCGAGATGGGCCTCACTTTCCTCTCTCTCTTTCTCTCATGCCTGCTTTTCCTCTCCTAAGCAACAGCAGGGCAGGCATGCTAACTAGTTTCTTACCGAGGGATTTTGGAACTGCTGCATGAAGGTAGCCGAGCGGCTTCCCCAGGAACCTCTCGTAAGCCTCACACGTGGCTGGATGTGGCTCTCGGTGGAAACAGCGTGAATTTGGCAATCCAGCAATGACCCAGTTTTTCACCTTCTCTAAGGGTCTCTTGCAGTTTCCATGCCTTTTTTAAAATAGGGTTACTGAGAAACAAAGATGCCCTTGGAGCATCTGGAATTTGAACCCTAACTCTTGTGTGTCCCTCAATGGTTTTTGAATGTTAAATTCATTTTCTCTTTAGTAAAAGCGTATATTAAGAATAGGAAGTATTAATTAGCACTCGCCTCCAAAGATAACACCTGCCCAGCAAGTTCCTGTTATTAATAGAATCTTACAAGATCCAAAGCAAGGTTCGACTACTTTGAGTTGAACAGTGTTTAACTTTGCCAAGGGTATTTAGGAACATAGCATAAGTATGCAGAATAATCTTATTATATCCAGTAGGGCCAGAAGCATGTAATTGTGCACGGAATGGATGTGACTAGAAGGTTGTGAGTGTGCATGTGATGCGTGCATGCGTGCCTTCAGTGTTAGATATAATTGAACCCCCACCAGTCCACAATGATACACCCCCTCCGAAAGTCCCATTATCTAAGGTACTGTTTCTCTCACCTTGTCAACTTTAAACTCTTTGGACTTCGATTCCCAGAATTCTCCAGCCAGTCATGTTGGCTAGAGAATTCTGGGAGATGAACTGCAGAGATCTTAAAGTTGCAAGGTGAAGAAACGCTGATTTAAGTCATTGCTGGGCAATATGGAGCTGGCTTGATTGCAGTCCTGGTTCCCCCTCCCCCGCCATTATAGCTACTGAAAACTCATTGCATTGTTAATTTTGAGGAGGGGGACGTACAAAACTAAACCATCTGACAAAGCAAAACATCTGACAATTCTCCCAATACTGATATGTCTCATCTTTGGTACGTTAAATTTGTAGATGGGAAATACTCGGGAAATATATTTGAAGAAGCTGATTAAGGCAGGCAACCTAGCACTAATTGGAGTTTATCTTTGGCATTTCAATTTGAACAATATTTTTGCATTCTAGCTGCATTTAAAGGCCACGGAGTCCTGACTCTCTGCTCCCAGAGAAAGAATTCCACTCTTATATCCTGGACGGCAATTTGTTATTGCTATTTGGGTGATTAAAAGTGGGAGAAAAGATTAGAAGACTTCCTCTGTTCGCTGTGGTACGCATTGCATTAGGAGGTGCACCGCAATTTCTTTTAAGTAAAGGAAAATGGCTCTGCAGGCAGCTTGCTTTACATTTAACGTAATAAAGTCTGATTTTCAAAAGCTACTTTTTACCACAACTAAAAAAAATTGCTCTGCTATTTGGACCAGGAGCAAACTCCACAGGGCTCACTTGTAAAAGTGTTTATAATAATTCATAGTATCTTAGTAATGGCTACAATAAAAATCTTTTAAGCTTGTGATTCATAAAATTTGGTCGCATATGGCACAGATCGAGTTCCCTGAGAAGAAATAAAAATATTCAACATGCAGTCACTCCTCGTCTCGATTCTGAATGCAGAGACCGGAAATCCTTTCTAGGTCTCTCACTCTAAAAATTAGGATTTTGCCGTCTTGCTGCCTGAAACCTCAGCTGTGACTCTTGCACATGCAAAGAAGAGCATAACACAGTGTTGGCCATCACACACACACACACACCCTTTGAATAATTCTCCCCAAAGTCTCCCCCTCCCTCCCTCCTTCTCCCCCATGCAGACGTATCAAGGGTCACTGCCCGGATTCTGCACAGCAGAAGGGATTAATGCTCTGTTTCATACAAGTTGCTGCTCTTGAAGTTAGTGATACAAAAAATAAAATAAAAAAACCAAGCAGTTCCTGCTACATCAGACAATATTGGCAAAGACAAGATGTTTCTGTGCAAATAAGGAAGTCGGGCAACCGTGGAGCCTCGGAGGGCACTGAGACCTTCCCCGCGGAGCCCTGAGCCAGAGAGGCTCTCCTCTGTCGAGGATCAGGGGGGTGGCTGGAAGAGGGTGAGGGGGACGGAGGTCTCCGGCTCCTACGGAGAAGCATCCCGCAGGCAGCCAGTGCTGCTCCTCGCTTACATCTTGGCTCTCCTGTAGGTAAAGAACAGAGGGAGAGTCTATCAAGCAATGTCGCCGCAGGATGAGGTTGGAGCTATCAAAACGAACCTGCCAACTCCAGGCACACAGGGCCAATGAGCAGGAAACCAGCTTGCCATCCCCACTTACAAAATAGGAAGCCGTTGCTGGCTAAGGTCGATTCCAATTCATAGTACAAAATCAGAATTATGCCCAGGAATAATTGAGGCCAGAGAAGGACACAGGGGCTGTGTTCACACCAGAGCCTTAAATAAGCTAATTAAAGAGCTAGCAAATATATATGCATGCAGTTTGATTAGGTGCAGGCCTCATCACAAAACCAGTCCATTCAGTGAATGTTTGGATTAGTTAGCTTATTTTTCAAGACATGGTGCAATCTCAGAAACCAGTTTGTTCAACACTTAAACCAGGTTGAACCATTGAATGAACATAGCCTGTTAGCAGCTCTGTTTTAAAACTATAGGTTTCAAGAAACTTTTCCACCTGGTTTTATATTTATGTTGGGAACTTCTACGGAAAAGGCCTTTGTTTGTTTTATCTATTTTAAGTTGTTTTCTGCTGCCTTTCCCAACTGGAGGGCTTCTTTACAGAGCCTTCTAGATCTGGATATGAAGATCCCCTCCCAGCAAATATGGCCAATGCAGGCCAGAAGTGCAATGTGATGCACGATATCAAAGCAAAGAGGTCCTTCATGCTTTCCCATCTGGTCAAGTGAAGGACCTCAGCTGATCTTGGCTGATGCAAAACATAAAGATAGCAGAGGTCAACCTCTTGCATGTTCCAGGCTGTAGAACGGACTCAAAGTAGCACCCCAAAAATCAAAAAGAAAACTACTTCCATATCTAGAAAGCCATCTAGCTATGTCCCTCAAGCCAACCAGAAGTTGTGCTCAACTCAAAGAAGTTTCTACGTTTTTGGAGGACAGGTTATTTCAACTGTAAATGAAACTTGGAAGGACTTCTAGCGTAACAGGACATCTACTTATGACAGAGAACCAGCACAAGATCAGGGGCATTTCTGAGAAAGTAGCATAGAACTGAATTCTTACTGTAACCAAAGATTTATTTATACCGCTTGTAAAAGTGTATAAGTGTATAAGAAGTGTAAAAGTATACTTTAAAAAAAAAAATTAAGTGAGGAAAGCAAAGCTTTTCCTTTGGTGGAATTTGGACTTTGTGGTACCCTGGGTCATTTAAAGAGTACCTGCATGCCTAACCTAAACAATGGGAAGTCCAATCTGGAAGAGAATAAAGTTCCAGAGGCCAGGAAGAGGCTCCTGTGGAAAACAGAAGAAACTTCAGAGACGAGAGAAGAGGTCCGCCTTCCTAGCCGCTTTCTAGAAGCCATCCTACCAACACTGCTCACCTGGGGTCTTCCTCCCATTGAGTAACACAACAGGCTGTACCACTTGCCTGAGCCTCCCCATTCATGTGCCAGGGAAAGGTCTGCCAAGCTCAAGCAGAGCGACCTCAGGAGGGCTTCGCCTCAGCTTGGATTCTCTTTTATTGCTGGTGCTGCTTTTTCACTTACAAGGAGGGTTTGTGGTGCAATGTATACAAAGAAGAACGACAGCAATAACAACAACCCTTACTCACATACCACTCCACAGAGCTTTACAGCCCAGCCTATTTCCCCCAACAATCTGGGTCCTCATTTTACCAACCTAGGAAGGACAGAAGGCTGAGTCAACCTTGAGCCGGTCAGGATCGAACTGCTGGCTGTGGGCAGAGTCAGCCTGCCATCCTGCATGCCAACCACTGCACCACCAGGGCTCTTCACAATATACAGAACAACAGTAGACAAACCATGGAAAGCTAATTTAATGGCAACCAAAGAATCTTAACACAATATACCCAAAAGGCACAACTCTACCTCCTCTCTCTCTCCATTCATGTCTGTGATTTACTTGGATTTTTAACCCACAACCGTCTGAGAAGAAAGCAAACTGCCCTGAGCAGCAAAGTCCCTTTTACATGAACTAGCCAAAAGTTGTTCATCTGGGTGCAATCTCATTAATCTCCCTGTGATTGGCTAGGCCAGGGGCTTCCTTAACTGGCTTTGTATATCACTATTAACGTTATTTTAAAATACACAGCTGCCTTCTTTGGATTTTTCCAGGCACAGCTCTCCTCCGACCTTTAGTTTGAACTCAGGGCTATGTAATAATGGAGGCCAAACAGATACGCCAGTCCTCTTGGGCAGGTGGGGGTGTCAAAGCCAGTGCAGCCTCAGAGACTGCCAACTGGATCACAAGGATAATTTGGAAGCAGAGATTGGAAAAAAGGCATCGGAGTCAGCAGGTGCAGTGATAATTCTTATCTGGGATTCTAATTCAGTCCTCAAGTGTTCAGAAGCCAAGCCTCACATTGGAGCCTGCCAAAGGTTTGTCCAGCTGCCCCTTTCCTTCTGCCACTGCCTCTGTCTTATGTCTGCTGCCATTCCACGGGGCTGGTTTTAAAGGGACTTTTGGGGGGGCTTTAACACCCACCAGAGTCCTGCTATGACCCTGTTGGATTACAGCTTCACAAAGGGCTCCTGGCACTGAGCACAAAGTCTTCTCGGAAAGTGCCAGTCCCAATGTTTTCAATGATTCACAGTAGTTTATTGGCGGCTCCAACTGAACAACACCAGTAGCCACAGCTACCGGGCCAACTGGGAGGCAGATGTAGAAAAGGTTGACAATCCCCTGTTGCTCTTAGCAGCGGGACAAGAGTGGCTGGGACTGGGAGGCAGGGGAGGTGAAACCACCTTCCCCTCTCAGCCACCGTATGGGGCACACAGTGTGTGCAATTGGGTGTAGCTCACGTGGGGCATCTGCATTATTTGGGGTAACAGTGATACTGCTCTGAGTTGACAGGATTTGGGACGGTGCGAAGGGCGTAGATTAGGAGGCTCCCCAGATCACTTCCAGCCTCTGGGATCCATGTGATGACAAATTAAAATTTCATAACACAACTTAACTAGTCTGATTTAGCATGACCGAGAACTGACTGTGGCACTTTCACCTACCCTGCTCCCACAACAGTTGCGTGAAAGTTGCGTAAGAGAAAAGGCAAGAGAGATTAGTGAGCAATGAGCTGATATTTTAGCAGGAACCTTCAAGACTTCAAAATAAGTCCTGAACTTCCCAAAACTGCATCCTTGCAACAGCCTGGTTAACACAAGAAGAAAGCTGAGAAGATGAAACAACTGACACAGCCCATCTAAAAAAACATAATTTTTATTATTTAAAAAGCATTTTTTTAATAAATTCCCATATACAGTTGGGTTTTTATAGTATTAAACTAGCCACTTTGTTTGAATGTACAGTACATAATATATGCAGTACACTGTTAGAACAAGTGAAAAGTAGATAGGCTACATTAATATAGTTGTAGATATTTGTGTGATATCTGGCCACCTGTGGGCAAGGCCTCCTTTAAGCAGCCGAGAGTTAAATGGCTGCAATGCAGACGTGTAACATTTAACAGAGAGAAGATAATCTTATTTGGGTTTGGCTTGAAATGTGGCCTTAAACAGAGAGGAAAAATAGATCTCCGGGGTGCATGGAGGAAAATTCAAAGGACTCAGTTCGGCAAGGACAGCTATGGGGGCAACTCTTTTGAAGTCGAGCGTCTACAAAGACCCTAGTATTTCCAGTAAAAACATTCATATATAAGATTGCTGCCAAGAGATTACCCTCACTGCATCTGACATGCTTGGGGTCAACTTCTTCCTTGAACTGCTCAAAATAAAAAGCCTGGAAAGAAATATATTTAAGCAGAGACCATCTGAACAGACCTAAGAGCTTCCAAAATTGGCTCTGGGGCAACTTCAGTAGAATGTGCAAAAGGTCCCAGAATTCACAAGTCCTCCGCTTGGGTTACTTGTGAGATCTACTGTGGGGTAACTGATGGGCACCTTGTCACCTGGTCCACATGAGTCTTATCTCTTTAGGCCCAAAAACTGAGAATCTCTCTTGGTGACAGATGTGAAGCAGCCTCCAAAAACTTGGTTCAAACCGAGGCCTTTTTGCCCATTACAGTTTCACCTGGGGTGGTTTTGCTGTGAGTCCTTTGGGGTTGCGGCTTACTTTTGAAAGAATTTCTCCAGGTACTCTTGGATCCACTTTAACTTGGAGTCGATGCAGATCTGCTTACTGCTGTTTTTCAGTCTTGCACTGCCAAAAAAGAGGAAAGAAAAAAAAGATAGAACAGAAAATAAACTCACGTACATAAACCAAACCCAAATTTGCTAGTTCACCTTTTGTGACAAGGGACAATAAAGACATCTGCTCCTTATAACGTTACACAATGGCAGTTTTTTTAATATTGTGGTGAAATTAAAACCATTAAAAACATTTGTGGCTATTACCACAAATTGACACAAAGCAGTCTACTTGAGCAATAGCTGGGCCACCTTCAAACCAAGGTCATGGTGGTCTGAAGTTAAATGCATCCAAAGCTTTTGAGTTACCTTCAGAAGGTGCCCAGTAAGTTACACTGTTTTTATTTTCATTTGGGAAATTTTGAACCTCTTCCAACCTGTCTATGAAAAAAAAAAACCAACACAGAGTAAAGAACAATAGGGCATGGTTTTCTAGCTTCTAGCTGCTAAGCAGAAAACGCCAGAGAAGGGATCTCAAATTATCGTACTTTTTGGAGGTGAACTGAAAGAACAAACAACACCATTTTGTACTCTCTGACAGCAACAATATTCGGCAACTCTGCAATGGGAGAACAGTCTGAGAGTCAGCAATTGATAGAGCAACGGAATTCTTATTACTGCTTGTCTGAATTCCTTCATTTGTGCCAAACCATCTTTAACATATAAGCATGTCTAGTTGAGTAAACCTCAACTGTAGAACGAAAGAGATTTTCTGATATTTGCTGAACCCTTCCCTGGGAAAGGCTATTTTTAATGAAAATTTTCCCCAGAATCTGCTGGTTTCCTCATTACATGAAATACCCCCAAATTCTGAAAATAGGTTGTTCAAGCTACAGACTGTGTCTCACCAATGAACTGAGAAGGGAAGTTTGAAACTGCTTTTTGTGTTAGTCCAACACTCTACAATGAGTGCTTCATTATGCTGCAGAAAAATGTTTCCACAGGACACGTAATTAATCTGTCTTCCTTAATCTTTTCTATTTAGCAATCCACCTTCTCAGGCAGAATTCTATTTACAAACAATGTAAGCAGAATATAAATCAATTTCTAAAACCCATCAGTTGAAAACGAAAAGATGAAACATTTCATTTCCATGTATTTTACTCTCAAGAAAGTGTACTTTTGCTTCATTTCAACCACATTTAATAGTAGAATAGAAAGAAGTTAATTATAAAGCTTCTCTATAAAATCACCCAAGTTGAAGTATTTATGACTAATTTTAATTTTTCTTAAAATACACAACTATACTTATAAATAAACTGTGGCTCTGTTTAGCATGAGGGAAGCATGTACTGTTTTGCCCCCTCTTCCTGTGTGGTTTTAACGTTTATCTTGTTTATATTAGAGGGATGTTTTAAGGGGAAGGAATAATTGCAGGATGAGTTCTTCTGGATTTTGTAAACCCGGGATAGAAGCAGAATAAAAAGAAAGCTAACACTTTTGAACTTTGGTACTGGAGAAAATTCCTGGTAATACCACAGGCAAACACAAAAGTAAACAAATGGGTTGTTGAACAAATCAACTCAAGAGTTCTCACTTGAGACACGGATGACCAGGCTTCACCTCACATGAAGACGGAGGTCTCTGGGGAAGACCCCCAGTGCTGGGAAGGGTGGAAGGAAAGGAGACCAGCATCAAAGTGCCCTGTTACCAAATCATCAGTGTACGATGCTGCGATGGCCAGGCCAATCACAAGTTGTAAATCTGAAGAATCGCTAAATGAGTGGTTGGTAAGCAAGGTCTATAGTACAAAGGGCATAAAACCACAAAACCAATCCTGCCTCAACGACAAATCCAGACCGAGAACAACTTTTTCACTTTTCAAGGATCAAAAGTGATCTGCCAGAGCTGAGCCTTGAATGCCCTCTGGCAGATTGTCACGGGGGAGGGGGCACCATCTGGGTCTCTGGATGGATAAAACAGCCAGGAGGGAAGATCTCATGGAGAGATACGCCTTCAACCTGCCCTTATCGGCCAAGCAAACTGGAGGGGTGACTGGTACCTGAAGTTGGTGGCCCTGCAGATACCAAGCCAGGACCCCAATAGATTAAAAGCAGCACTTTTTTTTCCCCCACTGGTGAACTAAACACTTTGCCTCTTTTGATCCGTGGAAAGAAATAATCTTTAAGATCACCTTAGTCCGGAAGGGTAGGGGTGAGTATTGCCAGGAGATGAATCCCTCAGTGCCAGAATCTCTGCCCTTCTTTGCTTGCTACCCTTTGCACTGTATCAATCAACAAGCCATATCCTATTCCAACCTCTGCGACTTCTGACATCCCTCCAGACTCCACAAATGGATCATCATTTTTTTTTAATCCTGAAAACAGGAAACCTTCTGAAACTCCTTAGGTGAAACTTAGAATTCCTTATTCTAAGGAATAAAAGTGAGAAGGCTCACTCAAACATGTTTGCAAATTTTGATCCATTCTGCCATTAAATCTGCCAAACAAAATTTACAATTTCCTTCGTAAAAGAAGAACAAAACCAGAACTTAGCATCTTGGAAGAATTAATCTGCTCAGAAAAAAAATGCTACTCCTGACAACGTGATTCAGTTTTGTCAGAGCAGTAAACAAAACGTAAGTAATGCCTTATTTCCAATTAAAAGTCAATGGGAGGCAGGGACTCGGATTTCAAAATCACAATTAGAGACTAAATTGAATCGAGAGACTAATCTGAGGTAGAAAAAGTCATTTTCTGAGTTTGTAACTCAGTGTTTGGTAACTTTAAGGTGCTGGGCACATCTCAAAGTTACCAAAGTTGAGAAAGTATCTCATGGCCTAAACCAGGATTTCTCAACCATGGCACCTTTAACATAGGTGGACTTCAACTCCCAGAATTCCCCAGCCAGCTGTAGAGTGCTGGCTGCGGTATTCTGGGAGTTGAAGTCCATCCATCTAAAAGTCACCAAAATTGAGAAAACCCCAGCCTAAACCATCCATAAATTATAACTTGCTGCTGAGGCATAAAACTCTTCACCGAACAGATGCAAGTACTTATGGATTTGTTTTATAGCTGCATCATTTTTATTTCCCAGAAGACCCAGGATCATTTACAAAAGGAGAATTATAAATGAAAAATAAAATAAAATCAAAATATAAACAGCAAAATACAATAAAATAGAAAATAGCAGCAAATACAACTGAATCAAGAACCCACAAGATAAAAGCTAATAGAAAACAAGTCTTAAGAGTCTTCCTGGAGGCCTCTAAAAATAGAAAGATTTGCCACGGGGAAACAC
>JANHFM010001872.1:522616-532654 GCA_032468115.1 Grayia smithii | reverse complement strand
CTGAGGTGTGGCAATCCACTAAAAAGCGCCCATCAGCTGGGCTTAACTGCTCTGCACATGCGCAGAGTGCTTGTTTTCAGCTGTATGCCAGGAAAGTATCTAGTATGCCAGGGGTGGGTTCTACTTACCTTTACCACTGGTTCTCTTCATGCACATGCTTTGTGTGTGATCAGCGCACGCATGCGAGTGAAGCGAGCGTGCGCGCCAAACGGGCGCTCAATGCATGTGCTCTAAATACTTTTTTGGAAAACATCTCAAAAAAGTGCTCTGCACATGCACAGAGCAGTTTAGTCCAGCTGATGGGCGCTTTTGAGTTGATTGCCGCGCCTCAGCTGGGCTAAACAGGTCAAAAAAAAAAAGAGTATGGGTGGGCGGGTGGCCCAGCTCCCAGCTGCGGAGAACCGGTTCAGTGACATCACACCGTCACCGCTACCAGCTCGCGCGAACTGGGCTGAACCGGGAGCTACCCACCACTGTAGTGCGCATGCGTGGAGTGCCCATTTGGCATGCATGCGAGTGAAGTGCAAAGTGCATGCATGAAGAGAACCAGTGGTAAAGATAAGTAGGACCCACCCTTGTATGAGACCCCTGATTTTTATCTACTTTCTGACTACCTTAAAAAGGACATATTTCCCTAATTTCATGTGGGTTTAAGGTGTGTGGACTTGCTTGCCCCTATCAGCCAATGTATTTGAGCCCCTGTCCTCTGGGTCCCAAAGTTCACTTTGTAAAAGCAGGAAAGTTTCATGTTCTCCCTGGGTTTGCTTGAGTGTGCCTTGGGATAAACTAGAACTGGCAGACGTGATCTCAGAACCATTGAACCCCACACCTCCAAAGTTATTGGAGCACTGGGAAACTACTTGAGGACTGGAAAAGAGCTGATGTGGTTGCCATCTTCAAAAAAGTCTATGTTCCAAGTCTGATATTCTATGACTGAAAACTTATATAGTGAGCACTGTGCTGTAATTAATTCCAGTGCACTTGCATTTAACCTAAGGGGTTAAGCTAAATTCATTGTTTTGAGTGTTGAGGAGTAGGAAGATGTTTGTCTCGCCACAAACTTCTGGTTATTTTAGGCATCAAAGGAGCACAGACTACAGTTCCAGGGCAATATTAGGCCACCAAACCTTATGCATTAGAGACCTCTCATTTTTTTTACAGACTGTAATTTTTTAATGCAGAGGTAAGTATTTTCCATGGTTCCATTTGCTCCTTCTACCTTGCCTAGACTTCAGGGAGAGAGGTCAGCAAGTGGTTTCTGTTGTTAAGTCTCTCTTTTGGAAATGCATTACCCCACCCCAGAGATCAGGCGGCCTTTAAGCAGGGCCTAAAAGACCTGGCTCTTCTCTCAAGCATTGGGTCATATGCAGTTGTGGGTTGCCCCCGGTTCGGTCCGGTTCGCGCGAAGAGGTAGTGGTGATGCTGTGACGTCACCGAACTGGTTCTACGCGTCCCAGACCGCTGTCCCCCCGCACGCCCGTACTTACCGGTCTGCACGCAGAGTGCGCTGAGCGCGCTTGCGCAAATGCGCAGGAAACTTTTTGATGTTTTTCTGTGCATGCGCAGGAGTGTCTGTCCGGCGCGCGTGCAAAGCACACACGCACGCTGGACATGCACTCTGTGCACCCCGACCACGCGTGAAGCGCAGAGGTAAGTAGAACCCACCCCTGCCCCTTACCCCAAGTATGTTGAACTCAAGCACTGTGGAAATTTCCTTGAACTTGGTAACTCTTACACTCCAATTTTACATTTTAGAGCTCATCATTATTTTTTTAAAGTAAAGGGGTGTTTTTTGGTAACAGGCTTGTAGTATTCCAGAAGACAAATAATCTAATGGAAAAATTTGTAGAAATAACTCCATTGCTCAAATACCTAAACGATTGTAGTCCTATACTATAATCATTCCAATAGTTTGACCTTTTGGTCACATGCTTCTAATCAATATTGTTAATGTTTACAAGTCAGTAAGGAGAGAAAAGTAGTATGATAAATATATTATTGTTGCTATAGGGCATGTTTTTAAATGTCTAAATACTAATCGATATTTAGAAATTAGATATTGACTACTGTAAAACAGTTTCATAATATGTAATTATTGGTTTGGTCTTTTAGAAATTAGACTTTTTTCACTTTGGGAATAGAGTAAATAGACTGTCATGCAATTAAAGTATGTTATGACCTTTTGATTCAAGTTTCCTCTTTCCAAAAAGTTATTAAATTTAAATATGATTGCAGAGCCATATTATGCTCAAAGCATCAATTTTTAATTATTTTAAGGTCATTGCTGGAATATGTGTGATTCGTGCAATATTTTAGTATACTATTTATTTTCATTTCACAAGCTCACAGCTGTTTCAGTTCCCCTTAAGCAGATCTATTATTCCCATTAAAATCTGAGCCATATTTTTTTCTAGAAGCTATTCATAGCTTTGTATCCCAAGTAGTCCAGCTGCACAACCCAGTGTACAAATATGGTGAAAATTCAGAGATATCAGTGAGATATTTGAGTATAAATTAAAAGGGTTATTAAGTCTATTTATATTAAAGACTGTATGAGAAGCCAATTGTGACTTAGCTGGTGAATCTGGCTTAGTTCCTCCAGCTATGAACTCATTATTAATGTGTTCCATAATAGTTTCCAAAGACTTTGAAGATTTTTTTTAAATGTGACTTTCACTGCTGTTATTGTGCTCTTCCTCTATGACAACTTAAGCATCATAGGGTAATTTGCAAGTTCAAACTATTGAATTAAACTATCTATCTATATGTGTGTTGTGGCCCCGACTCCCGAGCCTGTGCTGTCAGAGGAAGAGGACCTGGAAGATGAAGGGAGGAACTGGCAAGGCCTCCCTCCCCAGGAATTTCCCCTCTGGCAATGCCTCCTCCCCCAGGAATTTCCCCTCTGGCAATGCCTCCTCCCCCAGGACTTTCCCCTCTGGTAATGCCCCAGGAGAGCCGAGACAAACAGCTTGGGATGGGCCAGGAGGGAAGCATGTCAGAGCAGCCCCCGATAGGAAGTGAGGAGGAGGAGTCCTGGCTCGACCCCAGGCAGAGTCATCGGGAGAAATGGCAGCTGCAACGAAGGAGGTGTGGGAAGGCCAGAGATTGAGCTGGGTCACTGAGCCACACCCTACAAGGGATAAAAGTGGGTGTGATTAATTTGTAAACTTTTGTACGTGACAAAGTTTGCTCAACCAGGGAGTTTCCTTTGTGCTTCGGAACATTTGGGTTTTTGACTATCTCGAACTGAATCTTGACTAATACTTGTTTAATCCTTGTGGACATTGGAATAAAAATCTGTTTTTCTCTTTCTCTGAGTGAGTAAGATTGTTTGCAAATCTCTGCTAGCTCTGACTTGGCAGGCACAGGGTATTTGTCTGCCAAGAAATCTTATCAGTTGAAGAGAAAGTTTTACCTTTTGAAATTCAAGCCAGTGTGCCGGTCTGTGTGTGTGTGAGAGGAATCCCTTACCTTTTGGGGGAAGGGAAGGGAAATGTGTGTGTGTGTGTGTGTGTTTGTCTGTGTGTGTGTGTGTCTCTGTGTGTGTGTGTCTGTGTGTTTCTTTTCTGTAGCACCTGGTTTACCCAAATATGGGAGGGAGCAAACTGCTTCCTTTTCACCCTTCAGTCGAATCCCAGGAGCCATCCAGGCAGTTGTTTTCACAACAAACTATTTCCAGTCAAATATATATGCTTTCTATTTTGCTGAGAAAGAATTATTATCTCCCTTATTATTATTTCTTTCTCAGCAAAATAGAAAGCATATATATATATATATACTTTTGAATCAGCCACAGAATGCATCTTTAGATTTTCCAACTGCAATTTCACTTTGGCTTTGATATCATAAATAAGGAACCTTTTCAAAATCATCTATCACTTATCAGTAATCTCTCTCTCTCTTTTCACTCTGTAGATATTCAAGAAGGGGCCTAGTGCTCTCAATGAAACATTAGTGTAGTCTGGAAATCAATAATTCTCAGAGTTAATATCTCTCAATAGATCACAGTAGATGTGTGTGTTGCTCATCAAAAATAAATGTTGGGAAGAGAATCAGTGGTGGGTTGCCCCCGGTTCAGTCCGGTTCGCACGAATAGGTAACGGTGACGCTGTGACGTCACCAAACCGGTTCGCAGCGTCCCGGACCCTGGCCCACCCGCGCGCCCCAACTTACCTTTTTCTTTAAAAATCGCCAAAATTAGCGTTCTGCGCATGTGCAGAGCGCTTTTGATTTTTTGTAAATAAATTTTTCTGCGCATGCGTAGTAGCGCGGTTTATGTGCGCGCGTGAGCGAAGTGAGCGCGCGCATGCACGCGCATGCACGAAGAGAACCGGTAGCGAAGGTGAGTAGAACCCACCCCTGGCACAGGAGCTAGTTTAATTAACTTTTGTTGACTGAAGCTAAACAAGTTTTAGCATGTAAAATACACAAACAGAATTGGTCTAAATGGGCACCCCATGTTTTCATTTCTAAATACTGACTGGAACTCATTGGACTGTTTCTGTGTTTCAGATTTGTGATGAATAGAAATTCAACAACTGAATTGCCCCATTGCTACACCTATAGATGTAGTAATAATTCTATCTGTTATGCTGCTAACACTGAGGGGAGCCATGTCTGCCTCTGTATGATCCCCTGCAGAGCTACCAGCTGGCTTACTGTGTATAAAATAGAGAATGCTTTGCTTGTTACCTATAGTACAATAAAGGGCATTGTGTGCAGATTGACTTTATCGGTGAAAGAGCAACTACAACGGTACCGCAAGTACATGGTACTACAAAGAAAGAAAGTCTCAATGAGAAAGTGTGATTTCTAAACTGTGCTGAATCTAGGTCCTCTTAGTTCTAAATGAAGCATTGCTTTCAATATATAGTCCAGTGAAACGTTTGCCCAGTCAGTTTATTTCCCCTTTTCTTGTCTGCTTCCTCAACCTTGCCTCCAGCAGAGAAAATGTGATCAGTGCATGGCACACACTGGCTGAGTTGGGCAAGAATTCTGGAGTCAACTCCCAGAAACTGTATGTGCTTGGAGTTTTTGTCTTAATAAGTTCAGCTCCCTTTTATAAAGAGAAAAGGAGAAATGTTTTTCTTCTGTCTAACAAGGTATCTTTTCCTTTACCAAGCTTTTGTTTTATTTATAAGTTTGCTCTGGCCTTCTTGTACTTTCTCTCTCCTTTTTTCCAGTATTTCCATGATTCCTCCTCACTTTTTCTCCTACATTTGTTAATTTCATCCTTGATTGACAGTGAATTTTTTAGAAATATCTATTCAGAGTGTGTTTAGTTCCTTCTCCGTTTTAGCCCTTACAATAACAAAATACTAAAAGAAGCTTGTAGTTCAGCCAAGTAACACCTTTCCTCCTACAGCTTATAAACTTCATCAATACACATTAATATAATAAATTATATTAATTATATTAATTAAATTATCTCCTGTGTAATGATTTCAAAAGAAATACAGTGCAATGTCACATTTAGCTAAAACTGTTATTGTTCATGCTTTAAGATGAAAAAGCTTGCTAAATGAGAAATCCTTAAATTGTTCCATAGAGAGATGCAGGCCAATGTCTTTTGGCTGGAGGTTATGGAAGCTGAACTTCAACACTGAAACCAAGAAGAATAAAGTAGAGAAGACCAAGAACATAATGCTCTGAATATTTACTCAGAAGTAACTGCCAGTAGATTCATTAAGCTTATCCCAGGCAGAAGGGTGCACAAAGTATTTTTTTTCATGGGAGGGCTGCGTATCTCTTCTGCAGCATATTAGTTACAGGTAGTCCTTGACTTATGATCGATTGTGTAGTGTCTGTTCAAAGTTACCACAGACCCTGAAAAAGGTACCTATGATCCAGAGTCAAAATTGCAATGTCTCCTTCTTATGGTCACATGACACTCGGCAACCGGCCTGCATTTATTGTCATTTGCAGCATCCTGCAATCACACAATCACAATTTATGACACTTTTGCCAGAAACCAATATTTATTTCTGGTTTCCATTGAAAACAATGGGGTCACTTAATGACCATGGCATTTGCTTAATGACTGCCGCTTTTGCTTTACAAGGCCATATTCAGTTAATGACCACCATGGAAAAGGTCATAAAATCAGGCATGGCAATATAACTCACTTTATGACCATCATGACTTACAACCAAAATTGCAGGTTGAATTATAGTCATAAATTCAAGATTACCTGTACTATTTCAGGACAATTTATGACCTTCCAGGTTTTGTTGGGTTCCATCCATGTCATCCTTCAGTAGATCTGATGGGCCTGGAGTTCACCCTTAGAAGGACACTCATTGCTTGTCCCTAAATAAGATTGAAGTTGGCCACATCTGAACAGCAGTAGATAGCTGTTGTGAGATAAATACACTCCAGAAATCCTGACAATTAAAATATCGTACCCTCTTCAGCATTCTGCTTGATATTATTGAAGTCCTGCACTTCCAATTCACTCCCAGCCGAGCAAGTTTTTGGTTACAATTCTGTGAGAACTATTTCAAACATCTGGGAGAAACTGAGCCTCCTTCCCAGCATATTTGAAAAGAGGCACATGAAACAACACTGAGTGAAAGAGTTGGCTATAGCAATTTATCCCACCCTGACCAGTTTTCACCTCCCAGATCTCGGTTCAGATTACAAACCCATTTCCCCTTCCCTCCTGTTTAGTCCTGATCTTCTTTTAGATCTGTCCTTTTAAAATTTCTGACCATATGGCTCCTCAGAGCTCACCTATCAGGAAGGAAGGAAGGAAGGAAGGAAGGAAGGAAGGAAGGAAGGAAGGAAGGAAGGAAGGAAGGAAGGAACAGGTCGTTTCACATTTCCTATCAAGAAATTCTTTCCTGAATATATTCTCATCCAATTTGACATGGATACATCTCTGACATTTCAGCTTTATTTCTCTTCTCTCCGCTACCACAAAAAAGAACAAATAAATATAAAGTAGAACTAAAGACGGAAAAGCTATTTATAAAGCATGAAAATAATATATGGGCCAGAAGTTTAAAAAAGGGAGATGGGAGGATGAGAAGGAAAATACCAGCTCTTAGACTATTATAAATGGAGGAACTGCAAACTCTTGAACTTTCTTATATTGCATATCTGTTCCATTTTACAAATGGGGATATTTTAAACCTGAAAATGGAGCCCATGTATTTATGCATATATGCCCACCACTATGCAAGTTGAACTGTACGTCTGTGCGCCAGCCCACCACTCGCACATGTTGAGCTACATGTGTGGACATGCATGTGCCAATCACTTACATGGCCCAGTTCCAAACAGGGAGTGGCCTGGTAGTGGGCCATGGCCCAGGGGTTTGGGACCCCTGCTCTAAGTAAATCCATACCATGTCCAAGAGGGAGAGGATGGTCTCTTTCTTCTTATTTTTCTTCCATGGTACTGCCATCTGTGATATTACTACCCAAGAAAGATTATGAGAGGCAGCATTCCACAGATCTTCTTTCCTCTGCATTAATACTGAGTACAAAGCCAGTAAGGATGGTAGATCTTATCCTACCTCACAGTGTGTCCATTTATTTAGTTGTTCTTAGGGTGCCCTGAATGTTATTCTGGAATATATTTGACAAGAGCATAGCTCCTGGTAATTTACAAGTGAAACTGCAGCCAACTTCTTCATCTTGACTTGAATTTCCTCCTCCCACAGCCCACCTATAAGCATGGGGATATTTTTTTTTCCCTACCCTTTAGAGCATCCAAATGTAAACTCATTGCATTTTAACAAACCAAATTTGCCTGTCACTTAACTTTAACGATTGAAAATAACACCAACAATTTTCATTTCACCCCAAGGGTGCATTTGAGCTTCATTTGTTTTTTATCTGTGTGATGTAAATAAAAAGGGGGTGGACCTTCAATGGCAACCCTGGTGGCTGCCATTTTCACTTTTTGACCACACTCCGTGAATACCCCTGGTGTTTTGCTTTCAGATTTCTGCCAGACAACTGCCTGAATCCCTAAAAGGGAAGTAGAAATGCTTTCTGTGCACCATTTTCTAAAGCTGTGGTACTTGAAGCCTTTGTGTGATTCCAGATTAATCTGACAGGCTTCAGAAGGGCAGCTTTCAATATATCTTGGCAAATAAAATTAGAACTTTATCACATATCCTGATGTGGCATTCATTCATTCATACATTTATTTATTTATTTGCTTGTTTGTTCATGTATTTATTTATTTGTTACATATTTATTTTATGTGAGATGGGCAGATAGCTGACGACTAAGGATGCTTGACATAAATAAATACAAATAAAGACATGATGTAAAATAAAAAATACGTAACAGCTGAGCATTTTATTGCTGAAGTCCAAATTAGTTCTCATAGTCCATGTGTTTATGAATATATGAATGAGAATTATTTGTATCCCAGCTAGTACCATTGTTTCCATCCTGATAATAACCGAGCAATGTAAGCTATGTCAAGTGACCCAGGACTGACTAAGCAGGGATCTGAACTTCTAGTCAAAGTACAGCCTTCTGTTCCTTGGGTTAAGAAAATACGAATGGATAGATTCAGCTTTGTAGCAAAAGAGAAGAAGGAAGGAAGTCTGACTGTTCATGTATCATTAGATACACTTTGGCCATGATTTTGTATAAATCATTTGAAGTTTATGTTCTTAAACTATTTGACCAGCTGAGCTCAACATTATATTTGTTGTTCAATACACTAAAAGAGGCCACATTGGGAAAGGCTGTTTGGCTGTGATCAACACAACCATGTAAAGGATTTGCAGTCTGAGCTGTTCCTGGTGGAGAGGCACAATGAAGGGAAAGTCGAAAACTGAATTCCAATCTTAATTTTTAGGTTGTGTGTGTGTGTTTTAGCAGGTTTACCAAAGAATAAAAAGCTATTTTTATTTTAGTTGGTATTAGGAATTTTAATTGCAGTTGAAATCTACTTGGGATACAATAAAGTGTTTTCAGAGCAATATCGCTGGCTCTCCTCACACATTTTTTTTCTGAAGCAACACACAGTTTCACATATGTTTCCAATTATTGTTCTGGGCCAAAAAAAAAGCTCTCAGGTACTTTTTCAAAAAAACTCTTTTCTCCTTAAGCAAGTATCCCAGAATAGAAAGTGTTTTTCAAAAGTGCTCAGGAGTAGAAATTCCCAATTATACATAACACAAGCTATTTACAGAGAACTGTGGCTCCTACATGCTATCAGAACAAACCCCTGCTCTTTCACATTTAGCCTCAGACATAACCTACTCTCAGACAAATGTGGAAGTGGGAATATGGAGGAGAACATGGGATGTAAAGTACGTCATTATACAAGGAGGCCCTAATTCCTACTAAATTATCAGCATGGCGGAAAGGAATCTGGCAGTTTTTGCTTGCTAGCTCTCCATCAGGGAAATAAATGAAGCTCTGCCAGGCATTCTATGGCCCTCACTTAGCACATACTCCCAGGATCCAAAAAATGTATCTTTGTCATGATTTCCTACAGAAAAAAGACTGAATCCTGCATTCTGGCGATGACAAGAAGTGAAGTTCTCATTCCAATGCCCTCATCATTCCTTTGCATTCTTCTGGGCAGGGCTAATTTCACCCTTACTAGTGCTAATAATATACTAGTCACTCTCAGTTTTGAGCACAGGCTCTTGGCAATCCCTTTGTCTGATAACATGTGAACCTAAAGTAATTGCCTAAACCAGCACTTCCCAGCTCGGAATCCATAGAATATCATTCCATGAGATAATAGGAACAACAATAACAATATCCCTCTGGGAGGACTGCTTTGGTAGATAGACCATGAGGAACAAATTATGATTATGAGTGAGCATAATTAATTACCTGCATTTAAATACTCCTTTGAAATGTAAAATGAACTTCCATTAAAATGGTTCAAATTGGCTACTAAATGTCAACAACCTTCTTTGTCATCATTTACGAGAGAGCTTAAACCCTTCATTTTTCCCAATCCTTCTGGATTTTTTCTTTTCATTTAAATCAGTGTTTCTCAACCATGGCCACAGGAAGATTTGTGGACTTCAACAACCAGAAATACCCAGCCCCC
>JANHFM010001872.1:443988-455885 GCA_032468115.1 Grayia smithii | reverse complement strand
GTTTCCACATGCACTGGCAATTGGCCAATAAGATTGTACCAAGTGGATCATGATTCAACCAATGAGCTTCTGCCAGGAAGGATTTTGTATTATAATAAAAGGGAGCCCTGGAAAGAGATTCGGGGTGCCTTCCCAGTAACCCGATTCCTGCCTACGCGTCTTTCTTTACTTCATCACCACGACAACAGGCAGCCAGCCACCTCAGTGATCCCTGGCTAACACATGCCATATGCTAAATAAATAAAAGTCTCAAAATTGTTTCCTGTTGTATTATTTCTTTTCCTTTTTCCTTTCTTGACCAGGAACATCAATATTGTTCATTTGCAATATTGCTCAAATTAAACCATAGGACCTGTACATTAAGTTGACATAGTGTTGCTTATTAACCCTGCACCATAATTACATATTATTGCAATTTGTCTAGTTCAAACATAGGATTTTTCTCTTGTACAAGAACAATCTTAGCAGAAATCTAGAGAATGCTGACACTTTCAGCATTTTTATGATTTAATAGGAGAAAAATGCCTGAAAAAATTCACAAAATTGGAAAACCCAGCTACCATGTGAAGATGACATTCACATTTCTATTAATCATGTCACAGATTACACTTTTTTAAAGATACTGGCCAACACAGTATCAAGATATATTACATTACATACACACACACGTGTGTATGTATGTAGTGTAATGTATATATGTACATTATCACAATATTAACAGGTTGAAAGGATCAAGAGGTGATCCTATGGTCTGAAAAAAAAATCAGGCAACAAGATTCAACACCCCGACTACAAAAGGCGCGTGAAAGGTCCATTCGTTCTATCGACAAAAGTGCGATTTTTACGCCTCCCTACTCACAGGAACTCGGTCCGGGTATTTCTTTCGGATTTTCTCTCCTTCTTTTTTTCTGTATTCAAAAGGATGGTCTTCCTTATACTGAAACTTCATGGCTTGAGCAGATACAGACAGCGTTTTCTACTATCCGTCTCCTTAATCGACCGTTCCAGCGCTCCTAATAATCGCGATGAGAAAAGCAGCTGCAACTTTCGGGACGATTCGCTTGCTTCTAGACCAGCTGATCAAAGGATACGCAATAAACACGCACAGTCCAAGACATGCATTGTGACGTCACTCTGGGTAAAATCAGCATCTGCCTCCGCCTGTTTCGTAGACTGCACCACTTCAATTTGTGGGGAAAGACAAAAAGCGACATATTTGAGATCGTTATTCAGACGATGGAACACTGTCGTTTGTGACGAAATCTTTGCGGATGGAAAGGCAAGGTTGAGATTACTCTTGTTGTTTTTAAACTTTACAAATCGTTCTGCGTTTCATAGGAATAATAAAAGAAAGTAAGAAAATGTTCTCTCCAATAAAAATGCAATTCTATATAGGACCGAATCAGGAAGTTATTTATTTACTCGTTCTGTACAATTACTTTAGTTTAGACGATGTCCTAAACATCCTATTAAAATATAAACTAATTATAAATCAATGAATAGAATCAAATTAATATTTCAAGCCACATTATATCGTAAATGCTACATTTTTCCTAATTCAAAGAACAGTATGAATTACTCAGTTTATAGGATTTGCTTTAGTTTGGCAATCTCAATGAGAACAGAACTGGGACGCCATTCTTGACGAGCTCCACTCCCTGCAGCTTATCAACCCGACTGCCTGTTCTAATGTGCACGTGATTATCAGTAGTCAGTACTATCTTTCCCCAGTAATTGGTTGGCAGAAGTAAAGCGGAATTAATGGGGGCAAATTTTTATATGCTGCCCTCTCTAGTGGTAAGGGTGATCCTCTTTTGCAGATAAAACATTGTACATAAGAATTCCTTCCACCCCTTCCTCACAAACACCTAGAATTCGTCTGATGTTTTACAAACTTATTAGACAATAATTCGAATTATTTTCTGTAGAATTTATTCACAGTTGCAACTATGATTGTTTAGGATTCTGACTGTATTTGAAAATAGAACATTGTTGGTTAGTGTAGCTAACAGCAGTGACACAGCAGTTCATCCAGCACTTGGGGGCAGAAGATGAAAGTACCATCTGTATCTGAGGGGAAGTAGGCCTTTTTCACCTCTTTTTTTTCTCTTTGAAGCAGAAAACATCTGTCCTCCCTTGGTTGCATATATATTTATTCAACATTTATATCTTTAAAATCTTCAGTTTAAAATAACATTGCATGCATCTAAAGATGCTACTTTATATAAAAATAATTCACCAAGGGTATTGCCCTATGAGCTTTTATATCATAATTATTCTACCTTGTTCAGTAAATTGAGATCTAGATGTCAACATTTTCATTTTGTGTTCTTTTACTAATTTACCTATTTTGACCTGTATACGTGTTCTGTCTCCCGCTGTATTGCTTTGTTGGACTATATATTTTTCCTTTTTGCTTACTTGAACAGAAAATTGCTCTTTCACTTAGGAAGTGCTACATATAAATATTTATTTTTTTATCTTAATGATAAAAGAAAGAAACATAAATATAAGTCTCCTGTTATATCAGGTAATCATACTGTTCTGGCTCTAAGGCATGTCAATTAGCCCTAAGATAGCTACTCTTTTTTTAATATATGTATGTTAATTTTTTTCCTGAAGATAAAAGACAAAATACAGAATAAGAAACAATGAAAAAAGTATATAAACAAGTATAAAATTAACAGCAAGCATACAATCTCCACTCTGGTTAACTGCTGATACCTGTCTCTCAGACAAATGTGATAGGTTCCCCTCCTTGCATTACAGGTCTATAAATAGTTATACATTTTCCATCTATTCCTTCTAAATTATTATTTTACATCACATTCTGTTAACAAATATCCCAAATATACAAATCTACTGTCTGTTCATCAAAGCAATCCTATACCTTTCACTATAGGAAAGTTAGCAGAGTTGGAATGGATCTTGGAGGTCTTCAAGCCCAACCCTCTATTAACTGTTAATAGCAATAGCACTTAGACTTATATACCGCTTTACAGTGCTTTATAGCCCTCTCTAAGCAGTTTACAGAATCAACATATTGCCCCCAACAATCTGGGTCCTCATTTTACCCACTTCGGAAGGATGGAAGGCTGAGTCAACCTTGAGCCTTGAGATCTGAACTGCCAAATTGCAGGCAGCCTACAGCCTGCAGTACTACACTCTAATCACTGCACCACCACAGTGGTTTAAATTAAACTTCAAAGTCATTATTATATTAAACTCCAGAGTTTCCAATCTCTTATAAACTTGTCCAAGCCATTGTCTTTAATTAACCCAGTTAATTTTGCCATCTCTACCAACTCAGTCAATTTCAAAATCTGTTCTTCCATTGTCAGTATTCCTGTTTATTTCCATTATACGGCATATACCAGTGATGGCTAACCTTTTTGTCAGCATGTGCCAAAACTGTGTGCGTGCACCCATAATGCAATGCGCAGCCCCCTGCGCATGCATGCACGATCATTCACCCTGCGCATGCCAAAAAAAAAAGCCCAAGGGGCAAACTCTTCCAAGCACACAACCAGGGAGTGACAGATGTGTGGACGTTTCCCTTCCCCACATCCAAAGGTGAAAAAAAAGCAGAGGAAGTTTTTCAAACACCTCCTGTGAGCTTCGACCTCCATTCCCCCTTCTTTCCCCTTCCCCCCCAAACAATCGGGGGGAGAGCACAAAGAATGCCTCATGACTTGAAAACCCCCCGAAACTGTGCTGCCCAGGATGTTAGATCTCCAGCCATCCAGGCACAAATGAATCCAACTCACTTTCAAAGTCTAAATCCTTTATTCCCGAACATGCTGGCACTTCCTAGGAAATTTCAAAACTAAATCCTCCAGACCTCTATTCCCCCTTCCCTCTGACCCCGTCGTGACGCCCACCAATGATATCCTCTTCCATCCTTGCCACGTATGCAGTCCGTCCGGTGATTATATAATTTTATTATGTCTATCGTAACCCACTCCCCCTCCCCCCTCGAAGCTGGCAGCTTGGAATGTCAGAAAAAGGGATTCCAAGTCTGATAACATGGTCTTGGAACCAATTTGGATTCTTAAAATTGGAATGAGAGCCAGTTTGGTATTATGGTTGAGGCATTAAACTAGAAACTGGAGACTGTGGGTTCTAGTCCTGCCTTAGGCACAAAGCCAGTTGGGTGACTTTGGGCCAGTCACTCTCTCTTGGCTCTAGGAAGGAGGCAGTGGCAAACCACTCCAGAAATCTTGCCAAGAAAACTGCAGAACTACAAACAATAGCACTGTGGAGCATTTCATATGTAATTAGATGCTATTTTATTGCAATTGGACAGGGCTTAAGTCATGAAGACGAAAAGTGCCAACATTAGGTGCAAAACACAATTAGTAGAATTGGAATAATAATAAAAGTGAAAGCTGTTCTAGTACTGAATATCATGCACCCTTCCATGTAGAATAATTTTCCAGTCTCATTCTTTGGATGACTCTATTTCCGAAGGATAGTTTCTCAAGATATATGTTCTGTGTTTGGCCTTTTATTTCCCTTCCATCTAAAGAGCAATGGAAGGGGTTTTTTGCATTAATCAATTATTACTCAGCTCTTAAGAATGATCCAAAGATCTCTTCTCTACTGCTAATGCAGAAATCTGTTTCTCAACACCCCAAACATAAGCATTTTACAAGTAGTTTCTTTCTAGCTAGCCTGCTTATTTTATAGTGTATCTTGCAGAAGTGTCATAGCCTTAATGCTTGGTTTCTATAGCAGTTGTGTGTGCAGTACAAACTTATTATGAGTATGCATGTGTGTAAAAAAGAAGCTAGCCATCACTTTTCTGCAAAAGGAGCTTTTAAAGCATGGATTAGATATTTCCCAAATGAATATGAAAATTAAAAAAATGTTCTAATGCTCACTACTCAATGCCACAGTGCTGTTTCATGTCTGTAATTCTGTTGTTGTTATTATTGTTGTTATTTTTTCCTCTTCAATTGATAGTCCTTCCTTGTCTGCATTACTTATCCATTCTTCCCCTTTTTAACAGTAGGCATGGTACTTTAGATTAGAACTATTGTGTATTCCATAATACTAAGAATCAAAGGCTTCCTGTCACTCAGTAACATTTAGAAAGTCTCCACATCAGTCATCTCCAGAGGTGTTTATTAGATCATTTAATACAAATTTGTGCAGAAATTAAACACATTTTATTCAAAGAGTAAAACATAATGTGTACATTTGATTAATTTGTCAAAGCAAATATTACTTAATTAAGGAACTCAGTGATTACTTCCTAATTCATAAATATTAATTATGATCAAATGTTGTTACCTAACACATTAAAGGCTTTACTTATTTGAGATTTAGTTTTTGGAATTGGAAATCTTACAGTTTGAGTTATTAATTAAGGGATATAATATACTTCTCTGATTTAATTAACCAGGAAATGTTAGAATCCTTGAGTTCAGCTATTGATTGATGCAATGCACTCAGCAGTTTTAATTATTTATGTTTTTAGTTTTAGGAGAGGATGAACTATCCATTGAAATAAGAAGATCTGCTTCCAGTAGTCTGCCAGAGATTTGCTCTGAAGATCAAGCATCAAATGAAAAGGTATCACCAATTACAGTGTTTGATCTGTGATATATAGGTGATAGAAATGATTACTGGTAGTCCTTGATTTATGATCGATCACTTAGCGACTATTCAAAGTTATGACAGATCTACCTAGGGCTACTTACAACCTGGATTCAAAGTTCCAATGGCTACCACTGCCACCTAGCAGTCACGCCTTCACATTTTGGACACTCGGCAACTGGCCTGGATTTATGGCCATTTGCAGCATCCTGCAGTCACATAATCATGACTTGGATTTATTTTTTTTTTTGCCAGAAACCATCATTTAAGTAAAATACTGGTTTCTGGCAAAGAATGCCTATTGTAAACAATGGATTCACTAAATGACCTTGGTATTTGCTTAATGACTGTAGCATTCACTTTATAACTGCCCTACAAAAAAGGCCACTGCAAAAAAGGTCAAAAAATTGGGCGCAATCATGTGGTAACCTGGTTAAAGACCAGCATGAGTGTTACAACCATAATTCTGGGATCGATTATGATCCTAAGTTGAAGACTACTTGTACTTGTACAGGCTTATTCTTTGAATTCTGAAGAGGTTATTTTACTTGGGAAGCAGAATGAAGGAAATCATTTTGAAGTGAAGTATAGTTCTCCACTAGAAACAGACCTTGTAATATGCCAAGGAGAGCTAGTTGTGGGAGGTGAGTTTAAGTCTCTAAGCTAGAAACCAGGAGACTGAGTTCTAGACACAAAACCAGCTGGGTGAACTAATTTCAATAAAATCCCTACTTTAATCAGAGCCTAAATGGGATGATCCTAATCCTTGCTTATTCTAGTCTTGGTTAACAAGTTCTTTGTTTCCTCTTCTAGGTCTATCTTCATTTAAAATAGCTAAAGAGTTTCTTTATCTCCCACACAGAAAGGCTAACAAAAACTGAGTCTCTCACTCAAGGATATAGTATAGTGTGGCCAAACTTGTTTGGTATGAAAGCCTCATTTGCAATCTAGCGGATGGATCCAGAGGACCTTCATAAATCCTCTTCTTTGCACAAAAGAGTGTTTTAATAGTGCAAGACACAATGCTTTGAGAGCCACCCAAAGTTGGTAGTAATATGGGTGCCTACATAAATGTTTTAAATAAATACATTTAAAGATATAAAATCCTTGTGTAAAAATACAACTGTGACCCCAAGATGTTCTCTGCGTGCTCAAACATTGGCTAATGTTTCAAAATATGTGCTAGTACACGGCCTTAAAGAGGTTCACATACAGTTAATGTTGCAATTATTCATTTCATACTATGTAAACAGAAATTAAATGTTGAACCCTTGGATGATTTAATGGGGTTCTGAGGAGTATAATTTGAATACTGTAGTTCTAGAGTAGCAGTTTTCAACCTTGGCAACTGGGGAATTTTGGAAGTTGAAGTCCACAAGTCTTAAAGTTGCTAAGGTTGGACACTCCTGTTTTAGAATAATGATTTCTTTTAAGATGATAGTATGAAGTGGAGCATTTCAAACATGATGAAAGGGAGATATAAAAAACCTATTTATACCTTAAGAGCATTAAGTGTGTCTACAATTGTATTTTTTCATTCTAGGAAACCATCCAACTTCCTGTTACACTGAAGAATGGACACTATGCCCCACCTGCATATAAAAGGCTGGTATGTTTAAGCATACATTATTTTCAACCACAGTTAAAGAAAACTAAATATGGAAATAATAAACTGTTCAGAAACAAAGTCAAAGCAATCTATTGTGACATAATTCCAAACATGCATAATATGTTCAATCTTAATTTTACTGGCTAGAATTCTAAATCCTCAACATAGATCCTAAATAACATACATTTTGATTTATATAATTGAACAAGCAGAACATAGGCCTTATGATGATCTTGGGTGGGCTCTATTCTCACAGTACCACTTTACTTAGGGCAAAGTTTGGGGAATACACATTCTGATGTGCAAAAAAGAAGCAAGATGAAATTAAAATTGGGCACATGCCTATTACATATAAACAGGCTAGATAGCATCCTTCATTCCACCTGGTACAGTAGATCAGTTCAGGTGGGCTAGGACAGACTGGGTAACAGGTGCCCTTTAACAGAGCTGATCATCTGAGGAATCCAAATAAAATGGCAAGATAACTGATAACCTTTTGTTCTCTAGAATTTGTCCATTTGAGACAAGTATTTCATCTGCCAAATGATAGGATAAGCCTTGACACATTACATATAAAGACCACTCATACTGACCTAATATTTGGGATATTCCCTATCACTACCTTAATGTATGTCTGCTTTGCCTGTTAGAAATAACCCTTCTGTGTGGAGCTGTTTGCAATATCAGTATATTTGTAAAATAAAGTTAAGGTGTGTCAACCCGGCTTTGAATGTGTTTAGTATGGAAAAGGATTCCATCTGAAGCATGCAAGAAATTATAATTCTGTTTTGGAGACTATAATCCAGATTCCTGGCACTTTCGTACAACTAAAGTTCAGTGATTCTTAAAGGAAAGTTTCAGTATTTCCAGGTGCTTGCCTGGTTTTGTAACTTCATTTAATTGTATTAGTTTAAGGAGTACTTTGTATGAGATGGTATTGCTGCAGATCAGAGGTATGCTAAACTGTACTTTAAACTCCCATAATCCTTCACCAGTTTGTTTAAAGTTTGTTGAGATTTAACACATTTATAGGCATCAGGATGGGAACACCTGGGCTGTTCCATGTGATAATAACTTTCTGGAGCATCAGGCAGGGTTCAGGTTTTTTTTCCATCAGTTATTACGAACCTTGAAAGGGAAGACATGCCCTGGATTGAAATAGTCTGTAAAACAAGTCTATTTCGTCTCTTCCTTCTCCTGCAAGAAGGCAGATTTCTTCCTGGTCCCTAAAATCCATCTGGCAAAAGGACCTCTTGAAGCTGAACTGATCCCAGTGCAGGAAATCTCTCTTCAGCTGTCGGTTAACTTTGCTCTTCAGCTTTCTTTCTCATCTGGAAAAACTGAGTCAAGGCAAGGCTCCCTCCCCAATGGCTGTTACCCAGATGCTTCTTTCATCACTTTTCAATAATGGCTTTCCCTCCCCAATCCAGCACTTCCTGTTTTTCTCATTTCATTTCAGCTTATTACCTGAGGGCAAAAATAATGAGAATGTAGGAGCCAAAAGAAGAGTCAGTAACTTGTACTTAGCATCTGGAGCTGACTGCCTCTGAGATTGAATCAGGCCCATCTTATAGAATCATAGGGTCGGAAGGGACAGCACATTGCTGACTCATACTTAAGCGGTGGCCCACCAAAATACCTAGATCCTTCTCATGGGCACTACTGTTGAGCCAGGTACTGCCTATCCCATACCTATGCATCTTGTTTTTCCTGCTTAAGTGCAGGACCGACCTTTTCTAGCCATTGAACTGCATCTTGTTGGGACTAGAGCCATGTCTTCTTTTCAGGCCAGAAATTGCTGTTTGCTCTGTTCCTCAGAATAATTGTTGCAGCAACAATCAAATTAAAATAAGCACCATACTGATGTGATCAAGGTGATTAATTAATTCCACATCAAGGTGGAATTAATACTTGTTTAATAGGAGTTCAGCCTCATTAGAATAGGCAAAGGTGAAAGTTGATTGGAAAAAGGAAAAGGAGAGCAAGGTTTGCAATAAACCTTACTGCTAATGGGTAATCCTCAATTTATGACCTTAGCAATTGTAAAGGTCTCCCCTGCCAGTTGTGTCCAATTATAGGGGTATGCTCATTCCAATTCACAACCAAAGAGCCAGTGTTCCCGAAAATGCTTCTCCGGTCATGTGGCCAGCATGACTATGTGCTGAAGGCGCACGAAACATTGTTACTTTCCCACCAAAGTGGTATCTATTTATCTACTTGCATTTGTGTGCTTTTGAACTGCTGGGTTGGCAGGAGCTGGAACAAGTAATGGAAGCTCACTCCATTACATGGTATTAGGTCTCAAATTGCTAATTTACCAGTCGACAAATCTAGCAGTGGTTGAGCAGCTCACATGTACAAGACAATTTATGATATTTTTTGCCAAAAATCAATGTTTTCCTCTGATTTTTGGCAAAAAATGCCCCATAACAAATAATGAATTCACTTAACAACTGTGATGTTCATTTACAACTGCCACATAAAAATTTCATACAATCAGGTCAGTCACCTGATGACCCATTTACTACCACCATGATTTATAGCCATAATTGTCAGGCTTATTATAGTCATATGTCAAATGCTATCTGTATGAAATTAAATTAAGACATGATAGCATAAAAATAAGGTTAAATATTTATTGGACCTCTAGCATTTTGTTCCACAAGAAGCAGAAAACTCAATGGCACAAACAAAATAACTTGTTAAAATGCAGAAATGAAAAAGAAATCTACCTAAAGTGCTGAGGCAATAGAAATATAGTTTGCAGGACAGGACTTAGGATAGATCTTTCTAAGAATGTTGTTATTTTATGTGCTGTAATTGCTCAACACAAGATATCGTAAGAGGCTATATTGTTTTCCCCAGCACATACCTTATTAAAGAGTCAAGAGAATAACGTAACTCAAATTTGCAAAATTTGCTTATCTTTTTAAAAAGGAACTTCCCCTAACTCAACAGACTCAACATTTACCAAGAAATGGGACTGGCTTTGAAAATCACAAAGTCATCACAGGTACATTTACCTCAGTTTCTCTCATAAAGTATTTATTCTTGCTTCAGGAACAGAAATTGGAATTAAAGCTGCTATCTTGTCTTGTGCACTAGGAAATGAGGGTGTTTCTGCTGAGTTTGGAGAAAGACATCAGCCAAGTCAAACTGGTCTCTGCAGAAACAGCTACCCACAGCAGAGTGAGGAGGAAAGGGGTTATTCCAGCTTGTCACAAACACACAGCATGAAGCAGAGGAGTGCTAGTGACATTATGCAAGGTATTGTTCATTAATACATTAAGGCTGTAGTTCTATATACCCATGTATAGTGATAACCCCCTTGAATTGAACAATGCTAGCTTGCTGAATAGTTATACATTGGATTTCATTGGAAAAGTACACTTGTATTGCATCAATTGTTTTATTACAGCTGTACCCAACAAAACTAGCTTCAGAAGCAATATGCTTAGGCATTTGTCCTCTATAGGCATCACAAGCCCTATGGAGAAATCCCTAACTTGTAAATATCCATTATGATTATGCAAACAGAACTCAAAGGAATTCTCACTTTCCATGTCCTACCATGCTCAGATGGTTCCCAAATTCTCCATCCATTCTATCCTTACAAACCACATATTTACACCAACACATATATTGCCTTTGTTATTTTTAAACTTCTCATGTCTTTCTTTTGAAGATCAATTGCATCAGCTTCCATGATCCACTCATAACTATCCCAGTCTTCCCTTTCCTCTTGTCTATTCAAGTTGCTTTGCAACTTGATCCTCATTCATTATTTCTAATGAGTGAATCTCCTCAACATGCTTCTTTCCTTCTGGTTACCTTTTTGATCCACAGTTATTCAGTACCCATTCATTCTACCTCTCCTTATTTTACCATGCACATTTCTTAAGTAAGCCATTCCCACTGCATTCAACTTGTTCCTCTCAAAATACCAGTTCTCACTTTTCTATAAAAAAGTGAGCAGAAGTGTGCTTTTTTTGGTGACAAACATTCATTCCCTGAAATTGACCACATACTCCCTACTAACTTTTTACTAACATTTGTATATCTTAACATTTCTTCATCCATTTTCTCATCTTTAATAAACATTCTGCCAATATACACAAATTCATCTTATTCTAGTTTTCACCACTGATGTGTAATTTTCAATCATTTATTCCATTTACTCTATGAGACACAACTACAGCACATGCTGATTGATACATTAATTTTCAGATCAATAGTTCTGGTTATATCATACAGTCAATCGAAAACTTGTATTATCTGTGAATAAAAATGAATCAACAATATATATAGTAAAACGTACCCTGACAAATGTAGCTGTAATGTTTCCCCAAAGAATTTCTTATATATTTACAGGTATCCCTCAGTACAACAAATAACCAAAGAGACATCACATATCTTTGATTTGCTCCTGGCTCATTATGGAAATATTGAATAATTCACTAAGCATTTTATTTATTCTCACATGGTTTACTTCTATCAAATACAGCTCTTTCTGTATTCAGCAACCAATCATCAACTTTGATAATTCAAGCTTATTCACTGTCATCTGAATCAACAAACACGCAGTAAATACTATTTCTTACTATTATAACGTTGCTGGTAGCCTTAAGATTTTTACTGACTGTTTCCTAATATGATTCAATTGCTTATTTGTTCCCTATGACTATCA
>JANHFM010001872.1:413645-424235 GCA_032468115.1 Grayia smithii | reverse complement strand
CCCGAGTCCTTTGGGAGAGGGGGCGGCATATAAATGCGAGAAATAAATAAATAAATAAATAAATAAATAAATAAATATAAAAGTCATGCTAGGGCTTATTTTCCTGATAGGGCTTATTATTGGGAAAACACAATATTTCCATTTCACTATAAGCCAAAAAATGCCACAGTTCTCAATACTAGCAAGGTTATGAAAACTGATTTTGAAACTGGTGTAAAGTCATCACCTGGAAGCACTCTAAAAGGCCTGGGGACAATCAGAACGTTGTTATTACAGCAGTTGAGTAAAATACAGTGATTTGAGTTCAAATCAGGGGTGAAATCTAGCAGGTTCTGGCAGGTTCTGGAGAACCAGTAGTGGAAATTTTGAGTAGTTTGGAGAACCGGCAAATACCAACTCTAGCTGGCTCCAGAATGGGGTGGGAATGGAGATTTTGCAATATCCTTCCCCCAGGAGGAGAGAGGAGATTTTGCAGTATGCTTCCCTGGAGTAGGGATGGAATGGAGATTTTGCAATATCCTTCTCCTGCCACACCCACCAAGTCACGCCCACAGAACCAGTAGGGAAAAATTTTGGATTTCACCCCTGGTTCAAATCTCCATGCCAGGATAAGTCCCATTGGGTGACCTTTGGCCAATCATATCTCAACCTAACCAGCAGTTGTGAAGGTAATGTGTGTGTGTGTGTGTGTGTGTGTGTGTGTGTGAGGGGGTGGTAATGTTTAAAGGCCCTTGGAATAAATGTAATGCTTGCTATAAACTTGATAAAGTTTACCAGAGTTCTGACAGTTTAAATAAATCTCATATCTGCCGCCTTCAGATACCAAATATAATGGAAATGCCCTTCTCTGCTCCATTAGTGAAGTCCAGGCCAGACTTAGTGTTTGATCCTAATCTTCTTTTATACTCCTTTTTCAACTGACCAGGATTTGTCTCTGTACAAAGAAGAGCTGAAACTATCACGAGACAGGTTAATAACAGAGAGGGCAGAAAAGCGACGGCTGGCAGTGGAGACAAAGCAAAAAGAACAGGAAGAGAGGAAAAAGAAAGAGCAGGAAGAGCAGGAGCGTATGGAGAAAATGAGAGAAGAAATGGAACAGGAGAAGCAAAGGAGGATTGAGGAGTTTCGGTGAGCAGAAAGAAATAATCATCTCCTATTTGACAAGAGAATTGGGATGCTCCCACACCCTTCCCTTTCCCACTCCCAACCAAAACTGCCAAGAAACCATGGATACCTATGGCAGCCTTTTCTGTCCCTGTTTCCCCAGTCTTTTGAAGCTTCAGAAATTAAGAACAGGCAAGGAACATTACGAACCAGTCAGTGCTCCCTCCAGCTAACCCAGTGAAGAGTGTAGAAATGGTTCTTAGCTATCATTCTGCTTCTAGAGTTACTGGAATAAGTTTTCTTGCCCCACCACATAGAAAAAAAGGAAAAAGTAAATTGCAAATCCAATGGCTCTTGATATATTTCCAAGTTAGGGCTTGAGAAGAATTGTTTCTAATTTTTATTTCCGGTCTTACCTGTTTCATCTACAATACATTCCTGGGCAATGCTTATCTGAGTCCTACTGGAGTTTTATGACCAACTTTATTTTCTCTCAGTTTAAGAAAACAGCAGCTTGAAGCAGAACGACAGCAGCAGGAAGAAGAGGCAGAAAGGGAGCGACAAGCTGAGAAGGCAGCCCAAGATCAGGCCCGGTGGCTACAGGAAGAACAGCGCCGGAAGTTTTTGGAGATACAGAGGAAGAAGCAGGCACAGGAACTGGAACGGGCAGGTAACCTAAGATGGGCCATGATGTCAGAGCCAACTCCAGCTCTGTGGAGATCCTTAGCAAGATTGTCATGGAACTCCTCTTCCTAACTTCCTAGGAAGTTCCTAAGTGCCTGGCTTTGTGATACTTGGGGGTCGCCAAGGAAAATAGCAGGGTTCACTAGATGGGAATGCTACTTTAGTATATCTTACAAGGCCTTGGGCTTTTAAAAAGTAACGTGTATTTGTGTTTGTTTTAAATAGAGGAATAATATTACTAAAAGTTGCCAATAGGTTCAAACCTGCCTCTGCTTCCCAGCAATTTGCCTCCTTGCAGCAAACAGCAAACAGCCTGCTTCATTTTTAGCATAGCCTGATTAGCACAAGAAAAAAAAATCTGCCTCCCAGCAATTTGCCTCCTTGCAGCAAACAGCTCATTTCAGCTTCAGCTTAACCTGATTAGCACAAGCAGCCGATTGTCAGTTGGATCAGCCTCCCGAAGATCACCTGTTTCAGCCTGCAGGGATTGCCATAGCCTAGTGCCATCTCCATGCACCCCATTTTCCAGGGAGCCAGAGGGTGGGTGGGGCTACATTTGGTGTATAAGACGCACCCAAATTTCACCTTTTTTCAGGGGGAGGGGAGTGCATCTTATACTCCAAAAAATACGGCATTTGTAATCAAATATTTGGCAAAGATTTGAGACTAGAAGGACTAGGACGCCAAGGAAGGACAATTATTTCTTTAGTTTCACCTCATGGTGAAAAATTATTTACTGTAGTTTATAAGAAATATATATATCCATTTTATAGAGGCTTGCCTTTATTGTATCTTTGGATGTTTCAAATGGTTTTTTGAATGGCTATGGCTGTTGCTATCTCAGCAGCACCTCTCAAAGGCCAAGGGTGATCCTCTGCTTGGAGAAAGTATATTCCCGTTTTAACAAAATTTTACTTTTTATTTCAAAACTGTTTTCAATTCCACTCCCCTTGGTTCTGGTCCAATGGAATTCTTAGGCATTTCTTTCAGCAGTTCAGTTCAATGGTAGTTAGAGGCTAAGATTATTGAATCAATGAATATGAGCTCATTTAACTCTATAGGAAATCCGATTGCTGATGTTAAATAAGTGCTAAGGCTCTGGTCTCATGAAATTCTTTTCAGTTTATCCAGTGGATTTGAAGAATTCTTATTTTTAATTCCATGTTTTATTTGTATCTCCAAAGAAATCTTCCAAGACAAATTTTGTTATCATGCACAACTTTTATTAATTTTCAACGTTCTATACTGCTTGTTATAAAAACAAAATAATTGTTATAAATATAATAAATTGTACAGTAATTTAAACCAGTTAAAACCATAAAAATCTAAAAACAATTTAAATTTTAACAGCAACACAATAGCTGAAGGAAAGGCCTGCGTGGGCAAATAAATAAGTGTTTGATTTCTGGTAAAGACACCAAAGAGTTCAACTTATTATCAGCTAGAGTTTATTTTGGTTCCACTTCACAACACTCATTTTATCCCCACTGGCAGATTGTACCACAGTGCAAAAATATGTTTTGTAATAAATCTAATTATCATGCACTTGAGGTTTCTCCTACATAGTGTTTTCCTATCTTTTCACCGGTACTTTATTTCTCTTGAAATAGAAATAGCTATTAGATCGCTCACTTGCTCTGTTCCTTAGAAGCAGAAAAACGCAGACAGAAAGAAATAGAGATGCAGCTGGAGGAAGAACGGCGACAGCTAGCAGAGATGGCTGAGGAGCAAAGATTGGAATATGAGAAGAGGAAAAAGGAGGAGGAAGAGAAAATGAGGCTTGAGGCTGAGGAGAAAAGGAGAAGAGCTGAGGAAGAGGCTAGAGTTGCTTTGGAAGAAGCAAGAAAGCAAGCATTATTACTCTCAAGGTATACACAACTTCCTAGGAAAAATTCATTCTTAATAGTGAATTATGACAGGATGCCTGTTCTCGCACTTCTGTTATCTACCAGAAGGCTAACTTAAATGTCAGATAGCTTCAGTCTTCCTCTTAGACTTAGCCTAAGTGAACTGAGTCACATTTCTAGATTAGAACATCTTCCTGCATCTAGTAAGTACAGTATTATATTCATCAGTCACCTTACATTGACTGGGCCAGCAGCAATGCTCAGTCTTTACCCCCCCAAAAATGGATGGGTCAAGGAAAGGATCTTAGATCACTTTCATGGTGATTTCATAGGCAGGAATCACCCATTAAGCTGTCTTTTATTTAAATGTCCAGGCATCCAATAAGTATTCATCCTAGTGTGTTCTGTCCCTTACCAGTAAATATACTCGTGTAGTTTGTGATAAGAGTGGCTTTTTATTAGCAATAGTTTTGCCAATTGGTAATTATTAATGCTTAATTTTAATGGCAGTGAGTTTCCTGTGAAATGCTCCCTGATTTTTAGTGGCTCCCAAATGCTATGGTAAGGATTTTTAGTGGAACACATACTATAATTCTTATTTTACAAGTTACAAATTGGTGATTATTGCATTAATGCTGCATATTGCTTGAGATCAAGATTTAAGAAAGACTGGGTTTGAAACTAGTTTGCCCATAACTGAAGGTGTCATGAGGAAGCTCTGCTGTGTGTCCCAACAGGGGATGAGTTGTAAGAAGTCCCTTTCCCTTGTCTTCCTTGTTCAGCTAGGGATTGGCCTTTGCTTTTCAACCCACTTCAACTTTCCATATCTGTTCCCTATAATCTTCTTAAAATTACAGATTTTCTTTTATTAATTTATCTGGTTCCAGACAAATGGCAGAACTGGAGAAGGAGCAACAATTTCAGTATCAACTACTTGTAGAAGCCTGTGGACTGGATCGAAGACAAGATATTTCACGTCCATGGGTTTATTCCTACTTCCAGCGTCCTTTTTTTACAACAGAAGATGATTAAAGTCCTAGCCATAATCAAAATCTTTTTGGGTAGTTTGATAAAAGCAAACTTGCATTCTGACAAGTTTTCCAACAGACTAAGAAGTAAAATGTAGAACTACTAAGTGCTTTTCTCCAAATTTTGTCTGATCTCTAAGAAAGTACTAACATATATAGACAATGTTCTAAATTTTTAAGCCATACTGGGATCTGTGTGGATATATGTAAATATAATCTATTTGCTGTTACTGCAAACATGCTGAGTTTCTTTTAACACTGACCCAAATACAGTCAAGCTAACTTGATGGGTGGTAGTAAATATCATCTGTGGGTCCTGCTTTTGATTGGTTTCTATTCAGTTTTATTTCTAAACTTGCTAAAATATTTTTTCTCTACCCTTCTGGCGATTTCTTTTTTAGGCTACAAGTAGGCTTTTTCCTTTGAAGGCATAAGAGATTGGCTTTTAGGTTATGAATCTAGAGATTAAATTTAAGATATGAATTATATTTTTATTTTGTAAAATAGAAATTTAGACATTTCTGATTAATAACATGTTTGAGATAGCAAGGTGATCTCCAGAAATAGGGACCTTGGGATTTCTATTTAAGAGACAACCTAAGAACATGAGTCACACTCTCATTTCTGCAGTGTTTTATGTTTTCACTGTGAATGAATTTTTATGGTCCTAGAAATTGGTCTGATGTAATGTACTGCTCAGGTATAAGGAATTCTCAGCTGCACAAGTTCTTCTAAAGCAAGTTCAGCTGGCCCCCAAATTTTCTTTCAGACTAATTATGCTATTACTTTTTTTTTTTTTAGTCTTATATTTAAGTGTTTAATCTTTAGTAACTATGGGTTTTATTGTAGACATTTAAAACTTTTGCAAACTGCTGCCTGCCTTCTAGGAGGAACAGCAAATAATCATGTTACAAGGATCATGTTACAAATCTTTCCCACTGACTTCATTCAGATATTTAATGCTAAAGATATGGATAACACTTAAACCCAGATTTTGATTTTTGAAAACAAGTTTTAATTTTTAAAAAAAGTTTGGCATGCGTACAAAAAGGCATCAGAAGTGGGACATGGAAACTACAAGCATTGGAGAAGATCCATTTAACACTTTACAGTTAAGTGCCTGAAAATTAAATACAATTAAATGGTTTGTTAAAGAATGCTTAAGAACATTGCAGTCTTAATTTCTGACCTTTCCCATTCCTCTGGCAACAAAAATAAACCCGAGGTAGAGCAGCATTTCTAGTCCTGCCATCAATATTGCAAACCTGAGCTAAAGAATCTTTCTAGCATTTACAGGTTTTCTATGACAGTTCTGCAATTGGCTAAAAGAGATATGAAGATAGAATATTTTGAATTAGACAATCACTTAGGGAAAAAAAGGTTTTGTTGATCAGGCCTCATTCCAGAACACTATTTCACATAACTTCCAAACACGAATAATTTATTTCCAGAAAACTAACTTATTTTCAGAGGTACTTACACCCTAAGATTGCCTATGGGAGCAGTCTGAAAAATCAACTAGTTTACTTCTCTATACAAACAGGATTTAATGCCAGGTCCTTCAATCCTGAATCTATTGAGGTCAAAAGAAAAATTCTTGAATTCTAAAAAGTGAGGATACTGATTTTAGATCAGTGCTTTTTCAGTGTTTCTAACCTTTATCACACTAACAGTGCATGCATATGAGATGCATGTAACTCTGCAAAGTACCTAGATTTTCCAAGACCCAATATAGATTACAAGTAATGTTAACTTGCATTGAAATCAATAAGTTAAGACTTATTCATATCTAATTTGAGTCCCAATATTTTCTGTGATTCTTTGAAACTGAAGAATCAGTACATCCCTGTTTTTTAAACACCAATGAAGGTGTTTGGATAGCATTTTTATTTTTTCCATATTTATTCATTATTTTACCATTAATTTTCAGAGTTCCGGAGCTACACATTACAAAATACAGCTCCCAGTGAAAGATAAATTCTTGATTTCTACTTATATACTGAGAACAAGCAGCAGGAAAAGTGCTAATTCTCGAAGGTGAATCATTTTTTCCTGTGTAACATCCTCCAGCATCAATTAAAAAATAATCTTTAAATATTCTTCACTAGATTTTCAAATTATCTTCCAAATTTATGTCTTAAAAGAAAATGCAAAGGTTTATGAATTTGTTTCCTCTTATTTATTTAAAGGGAAGCCAATACAATCTATGTCCATTGAAAAACCACATTCCAGGCAAACAGGTACAACATAAAAATCATAACTCTTGTTGCATGAAGGTGTACATTAATTAGAACTTTCCTAGGATCTTCTGTTGACAAAACCCCAAACAATTTCCATGTTATCTTCAGTGAAGCCATTTCAAAGATAATGTTACCATAAAGAAACTACATTTTTGCCATCAGTATTTGGATACTTCTCAGTAAAATCTACAGAAAACTCTTCTTAATATTAGGACACAATCCTTTTCTCTGTATTTCAAAAAGTTTCCGTATCTTCTCTTAAAATCCACAAATAAAAGTCACACACCTAAATTTCAGGCCAACGTGACTAGTAGAAACCTCTGCCCACTGCCAAATAGTCAAGGCTTGGATACATGACCCTTGCCAACATGTAACTGCATGTGTAGGCAGTTGCTTTTCTAAAGAGGAAACGGGAAAAATTGGGAAGTACAACTGCAGTAGGATCACAAAAGTCTGACACAATGACAGTGTATAATGAGCACAAGAATTCAAAACAGACAACTGGAAATAATATTTAAAACATAGGAATGTGGTGTTGGTTTTAATTCAGTGTTATATACCACATTACAAAAGAACTATCATTTAAAAATAAAAAAGGATAAGGGGAAAGGGGAAAAAAACAAACATTCTAAATTGTTGAATGGCCTCCTGTCTGTTCCTGATAAACCTCAATCACATCTTCTTCTTCCATTCCAAGCTGTAAAATAAGAACCACAATTTTATTTTTAAAAATCCAAAATATACAGCCATATTGGATGTTCACCATGCACATTGGTTTCGTGGATTTTCTGCAGAAGAAACTAGCAGCAGAGTTGATAAGTAAGTAAACAGTGTTTATATAAAGAGATTTTCAGCAGTTATCGGGTTTACTAAAACTTTATCTAAAAATATAAATATGCCACAATACACATTCATTAAAAATCTTACATCATAAGCATGATTTAAGCCCCAATTTTAAATTAAAATAATATTCCCGTACATATTGGTAACTTACTCTTTGGTTATGTCTTCTGCACTATAGTTAAGATAATTATCAAACTGTTTATATAAGCTATAGATCTGTTTCACTTTCTTGATGCATATAAGAGTAAGAAGTTATTGACTTCTGTGAAATGTAGTGTTGTTTAATGGTAGTATAGTTATGAGCTTGGTTAAGATGGATTATCATATACATTTTAAAATAAATAATTTTATAGATTATAAATATTTGGCAGACCTTGGGTAATCATTTCCTTTTTTTAATTCTTAGTCACCTAGAATCACACACTTGAGATGGATGGCAAATAAATTTAATATATTTTTCAGAGTAAAAAACACTCCAGACTATAAGATGCACCCACTTTTTGGGGGAAAGAAAACAAGGGAAAAAAATCTGCCTCTGCCTCCCAGCAATTTGCCTCCTTGCAGCAAATAGCGCAGCAATAGGCAATGGTAATTCCTGCAGCCTGAAACAGCTGAGGATCGGGAGGCCGATCCAACCTACAATCAACTGCTTGCGCTAATCAGGCTGTGCTGAAGCTGAAATGGCCTGTTTGCTATATGCTGCAAGGAGATAAATTGCTGGGAGGCGGGGGCCAAAGGGTTGGGGTGGGGGGACGACAACAGTAGGTGGGCAGGGCTACATTCGGTATATAAGACGCATCCAAATTTTCCCACCCTCTTTTAGGGGGGGAAAGTGCATCTTATACTCTGAAAAATACGGTACTTATAGAATGAAATAAAAGGTTGTTCTCATGAGCTTTATAGATAATGTAGTAAAGATGCAGGGTGGTAACTCCAGGAACAGCAGCTACGTTTTAGTGCCTTGTCAGTTTTTTAGTAGTATCAGTTCTTATGTGTACAGGTAGTCCTCACTTAACAACAGTAACTGGAACTGGAAGTTCTTCCCTAAGTGATTGAAATGCTGAACAAACATTTAATAAGTTACAACTTCCTGGGAACTTCATGGTTTTCATAGCAACAAAATGGTTTGCCACTGCCATCTTCTAGGAAGTTTTTTTAAGTCCTGTCTTGCCTACATCTGTACATTTTCTGAAGATTCCACTTTCATGTACTAGCCCGGTTTGAGCCTCCTTAGTAGGTTAGATCACTAAAGTTGACTACTCACTGTCAACTAGCAAGCAATGCATATTGTTCGTATATACTCAAATCCCCAATACTGAATTATATTATGTACCTAATAAAATAATCCAAACTCTGTTGTGATACCAATTTTAAACATATTTTAGGGGAACACAGGTTGAATCCAAAATTCCAAATATGAAAGAAAACAGATAAAGCAGATTTTCATATGCCCTGCCTTCCAATTTTCAAAGACCAATGCATTTCTCAATTCGTTTCCCTAACTCCTGGAGGATTGTTTTTCCTGAAAGAAAAACCAGCACTTACCAATTTACTGGATAAATTTTGAAAATCAGTTTATAAAATGCAAATGTTACTCTGCTTTACTTAATCCTGGTAACATTTAAAACTGCTCAGTTTTTAGAAAATATATTTTTAAAAATCTAGGATTAACTTTTAAAAGTTACTGATAAAGCCCTTTACAAGAGATCAAACAGAACTATCATAGTAATAATCACATGGATTGCACCTGCAAGAAAGGCTTAATAGCACCTTGCTACCTTTAAAATGTCTGGACCTCATTTTCTGGAAAGTGATATATTTTATTCCATCATATATCACCAAAAGCAAAACATGAATTACACATACAAGCTTTAATTTACAATTCAAACAGAACTGTATTGAACTGTATTAACTGTAAAAAGGTTTTAAATAACCTACTTGAAAATTGGTTCTGTAATATAATGGGACATAATTTTTATTTATTTGAATTGATTTGGGTCACACAGAAAATTTTAGAGCCACAATTTAACCTTCAGAATGTGCCCTTTCAGGCAGTTTGTTTCTGTAAATGTAATCAAAATTTATTCGCAATTTATTCGCAATTCTACATTCTAGTATACATATAGATGAAAAGTAACTATATAAATTTTGTGCCAAATTTTGTGCACAATAGATATCTAAAGTTGTATATAAAGGGAACGTTTAGAATTTTTTTAAATCAGTGAATCTGTATCAATTATTTTTTTAAATCAGTGAATCTGTATCAATTATTTTTCTTTGCCAGAAAATGAAAATGTAAGTTTTATAGATTAATACTATCCAGTTAAATGTTTTTGAACAATTCTGGAGAATCTTCTCAAACTTGAGGACGTTAAAGCATAGTTCACATTTGGACATAAGGGAAGTAGGAGTTACTTTTCAAGAAAACATGTCTTCAATATTGTTGTGTAGTATAAACTCTTGAATACATTTATATGAGATAGGAGACATTCAGAATCTAATTTAGTTTTTCTAGAAGCTTAAGATGTATCAATTAAGAGCTTGATACAAAAGATAGATGTTTACAAATAATAAATATCTAGAATTTTGTTTTGTACTGCAATAACTGAAAAGTGCTGACAATTCTTCAAAGCAAATGTCCACCCCAGGTTTCCTCAAGCTTTGTTCAATTCAGCAATATACCGTATTTTTCGGACTATAAGGTGCTCTAAAGTATAAGAAGCACCTAGCTTTTGGGGAGGAAAACAAGGGGGGGGGGGAATCTGCCTCTGCCTCCCCGCTATGTATCTCCTTGCAGCAAACAGCAAGGTCAGCTTCAGCACCGCCTGATGTAGCACAAGCAGC
>JANHFM010001872.1:400779-413545 GCA_032468115.1 Grayia smithii | reverse complement strand
AATAGAATAGAATAGAATAGAATAGAATAGAATAGAATAGAATAGAATAGAATAGAATAGAATAGAATAGAATACTTCATTGGTCAAGTATGATTGAACATAAAAAAATTGTCTTGGTGCATATACTCTTGGTGTACATAAAAGAAAAGATATATTCATCAATAATAATAGAATAACTATATAACAATAAAAGAGGTAGCTTGTTTATGATACCCAAGTTTCTTTTAAAAGTTTGCAACCTTTGGCTTTAAGAAAGGATGCTGTATACCTCACCAGAACTTTTGTCTAAGTCCCTTGAATCAAATGACACCAAAATTTATATCCCAATGTTTCGGATGAAGGCTTAAGGGACAAAATACATGCCTTAAGCATTGTAAAGTCTGATGACATTCACTAAAAGAGTCACTAAGCTTCAACTAAAAATATCAAGTAGGTCCCTTATGACATTCATTCAAATAGCTTCTAAACATCAGGCTTAAAATATCAAGGGCCACTTAAAAGTGGCTTGCCATTCCCCCTACCAAAAAGAGAAAAAGAAATGAGCTAGAACCAGGGGTGGTATTTCCCTACCAGTTCGCAAATGTGAAAGTCTGCATCCATGCATGTGCCTGCCCTCCGTGCATGTGATTTGCTGGCACGTATGCCTTCCACGAAAGTGCCCGCCCTCAAAAATGTGCCTAAATAGGATGGCATAGAACCGGGGCAGTGCAATTTCTGCTACCAGTTCGGGCGAATCTGTCCAAACCGGCTGAATACCACCTCTGGCTAGAACCTATCTACAGAAGAATCCTGAGCCTGCAGAAGCAGTGCTAAGAAATGCAAGCAATCCATTCATTGGCCAATCCTGACTAGACTGAAAAATAGTTTTTTTCATTCATTCATTCATTCATTCATTCATTCATTCATTCATTCATTCATTCATTCATTCTAGGTGCTGTTCAGTTTGTGGCCTGAGGTGATTCTGAATGGCTCAATTTTACTGTTTAAAATCATTGACCATAGTCCCTGCAGTCTCTGATTTTTTTTTTAAAAAAAATGCTTTATTTTAAAGTGCAGTTCCCCCATAGAGGAAAGTTAAACAGCCCTTGCTTTACTGCAGACACAATTTATTCCTTGGCATAAATTTTGAATGACTTAAACAATCTCCTGTTCCAGATTTTGGGAAGATCAGTCTGTGTCACTATTGGCAGACTGTTGTTTAAAAGGGGGAAGGGGGGGGGATATTGGAAAGAGGAGAAACGCATTAGAAGAGGAATATAAGAAAAAGTGGGAGGAGAGGAATGGTGTTAGTACTTCTGTGTAAAACAGCTAGCCCACAATGATACATTCTCGCTGTAGAGTAAGCCACAGCAAAAAAGTTGGATCTAGGGAATTTCTGCCTTTCATTTAGGTTGACATTGCATATTATCCTATTAGAATATGATTTGCACAATCTGCAGGTGATATTTCTCAGCCCTTTATTTAATCTGTGTAGTAATCTTTATTTAATCTCTGAAGCAGTGGTGGAATTCAAACTTTTTTACTACCAGTTCTATGGGCAAGGCTTGGTGGACGTGGTGTGGCTTGGTGGGCGTGACTTGATGGGCGTGGCAGGAGAAGGATATTCCAAAATCTCCATTCCCACCCCACTCTGGGGCCAGCCAGAGGTGATATTTGCGGTTCTCCCAACTACTCAAAATTTCTACTACCGGGTTCTCCAGAACCTATTGAATTTCACCCCTGCTCTGAAGATTGAAAAATGTAACATACATGCACAAATGAGGTGGGGTGGGGATTACATCAAGGTATATAAACTTAAAACTCATCTAAACATTTATCCAATTTACAGATCATTTCAAAGAGGAATACAGCAACCTTTGCAGACGATTCTACTGGTTAAAGGAAAAGACATACCAAGTTCAGCAGACTTCTCTGCAGAAGGCCCAAAGAATGAAAACTTGCAACTTCTTGCCATTTCTAATTTGGACTTGTATTTTTTACGAGATTCCTACTTTACTATCACCGAAGAGGACTAGCGTGTATTTGCAAGCTAAAAGGATAATGGGGCTGGCTAAGGATCAGGGAAAAGCCATGCATCGGACAAAGCGTGGATGGATGTGGAATCAATTTTTTTTACTGGAGGAATATACTGGTCCAGATACTCAATATGTGGGCAAGGTAAGCATTGCGACCAAAAGACCAGTTAGAAACACGATAGAATTTATTGAGAGCCAGGACGAGCCGGGTGGTGGTGGAATTTCTTGGTAACATGGAATGTAGGCTTTAGCTAGGAAGAAATTAAATTTCACACCTAATAGTTTTGTAGATTATTCCTGTTCTCCAGTGCGCTGCCTGGAGAATCCACGCATGGGTTAATTCCTAGTCCAAAGCCAGAGACTGAGTGAAGATTTTTTTTTCTTCCCTGTTGACCACGCCTCCTCTGCTCGGCTGAGCCTCAGTTTGTTCACTCAGTCCAGCTGAGGAGACATGTATTCAATGGCTCTGGATTGGATTTTAGGAAATACCTATGCTTGCAATTTTTTTGTCCTTTTTTGGCAGCAACGTTTTTGGATTTTGCATTAGCACCTTCCTATTTTGCTCAACTGACAGCTTGCGGTTTCCTGACTTGGTAATCAGCTGTCAGACGGTGGGGGGAGTGAGTTAGCCATTCCTAGGGCTCCAGGATGGTTCCCACAGCACCTGGAGTTTGTTCCCTTGGGGGCACAACTGAGTCCACAATTTCTGTTGCTAAGTGAGTTCATTGTTAAGAGAGTAGTGTCTCATTTTATGAACTTGTTAAATGAATCACTGCAGTTAAATTATTAATACGGTTGTTAAGTGAATCTGTCTTCCCCATTGACTTTGCTTGGCAGAAGGTTGAAAAAGGAAATCACATGATCCTGGCTCACTATAATCATCATAACATGAACCAGTTGCTAAGCGTCTGAATTTTGATTGCATGGGGATGTTGCAATGGTCCTAAGTGTGAAAAACAGTCGTAAGTCAGTTTATTCAGTGCCGTTGTAACCTTGAACAGTCACTAAATGAACTGTTGTAAGTCAAGGATTATCTATATTCTTTTTTTTTTAAAAAAAACTTCATTGTTAGATTTATCAGCAAAGTCAGAGGGGAAAAAAAGTATTTCTAGAAATCAGAATTTATCCAATTTTATCACAGCATTAATTCAGCCTTTTGACGTCCAAAATGTGCAGTTCCTACTAATTTACAAAGTAAAATCGGGAAGAGGGCTTTTAACCTAATCTGCAGTGAAGTCATGAGCAATTTACTTAAGAAAGTGGAAGTTCTGATGTCACAGTTTTTCCTGGGAATATAAAATAGCTTAAATATAGTATGGTAACAATGAATATGACATGCCAAGGATGGGAACTGGAAACTACCTACTGGCTGAAGGATACATGTATTCATTCACTTGTATGTGATGAGGAGTGAGGATGGGAAAGAGATAGAGGAAAGAAACCAGTATATGAAATGTTTCTCTGCAGAATTAATGGTTATTTTAAAAATTAGAATCAGTTCTACCCATAGTTCTATCTGTATAAAACGAAAATACCAACCCCTAATATATATTATATTTGGGTCAGAATAGAATAGAACCGCATTGGATACATTTCAATGGGTATCTGTAATATAAAAATCATAGTTACCTGTCTCTACTGTACCATAGAGCTGGAAGAAACAGCACTTAATTATCTCCTGTCATTGTAAGAGATATTTGTGAGTTCATTTTCACTGTGGTTGCATTCGATCTATGATAGCAAGGCTCTTTGGCCACTTGAAAGAGCTGTAATTCTGGGGAAAAGACTTTCAGAGTTTAAAAGCAGGTTTTAAAAAAAAACCCATAATTGATAGAGAAATAGTACCGTATAGAAGGAACACAAGGAACAATGACATGGATCCGAAGCTAATGAACCTAGCCATGCCTAAATAGCACATTATCTTGACATTAAATTTGAAATCATATGCAGTTTCTATTATCTCCTTGCCAATGGCACTATATCCATGGATAGAGAATGTACTTCAGAAATGACAGTATTTCACTGCTGTGGGAGGGCAGTACATACTCTTACTGGACGAAATTCTTGGCTGAATTGGGAGTAGCATGTTGTCACGAGTAGGTGATGGAGTCCAAATTCAGGACAGTTGGCTTGTCAGTATGAAGAGTTTTGAAAACAATAGAGGCTTGTTATCGCCCAGGGGGAGAGCTTTCTCTGTGGGAGCCCCAACCCTGTGGAACAATTTACCCGTGGAACTTCGGACCGCCCCGACCTCCGCTCCTTCCGTCGCGACCTGAAAACGTGGCTTTTTCATCAAACAGGCTATAGCTGACCAATTTAAAATTTTAAAATTAGATTTAATTGAATGTTAGCTTTGTATTGCCCCTTTTTAACTTTCTTGTTTTTTAATGTAGTATGTTATGTTGTAATGTATGGTGATGTTTTATATGTCTCTATGTCTTTATATGTTTTTTATATACCATTTATGTTTTTATTGTGAGCTGCCCTGAGGCCTTCGGGAGAAGGGCGGCATAGAAATTTAAATAAAATAAAATAAAAAAATAAATGAAAAGTACAGAACCATGGGGCTGTGGTGGGATGTAGTCTGGATTCCCATGAAGGAGGGGCTGTTTTCTAAAGGGCAAAGAAGCTGTGGAACTTGGAAAGCTTGGATGGTAGGAAGAGAATTAAAATGGCTTTTCCCTAAATATTGCCAGACCATATCTGTGGTTATACAAATAGTTGCTTTAATGTGGCATTATATCTATAAGTGAAGAACACTAAAAGAAACTCTACTATATTTTTCGGACTATAAGACGCCCTGAAGGATAAGACACACCTAGCTTTTGGGGAGGAAAACAAGGAAAAAAACTCTGCCTCTGCCTCCCAGCAATTTATCTCCTTGCAGCAAATAGCAAACAGCCTGGTCAGCTTCAGCACAGCCTGATTTAGTACAAGCAGCTAATTGGCAGTTAGATCAGCCTCCCGGAATACCACCAATCAGCTATTCCAGCCTTCAGGGATTGCCACCTCCTGTCACTGCCCACTGCTGCTGCCATCTATTGCCACCTTTGTATGCCCCATTTTTGGCCTCTGCGCACCCCGTTTTTGGCCTCTGCACACCCCGTTTTTGGGGGCTGCATGTCCCATTTTTGGCCCATTCCAGATAGTGGGGATCACTGCCACCACCTATCCCCACCACCTGGGAGGCTGATAAAATGGGAGGCCGATAATGGGGTGCATGGAGGTGGTGAGAGGTGGCAGCAGCAATGGGCGGCGATGGCGGCCATGGACAGTGGTGATCCCTGCAGCCTGGAACAGCTGATAGACGGTATTCCGGGAGACCGATCCAACTGCCAATCAGCTGCTTGTGCTAAATCAGGCTGTGCTGAAGCTGACCAGGCTGTTTGCTGCAAGGAGGTAAATTGCTAGGAGGCAGAAGCCAGCGGGTGAGGGCCGGCGGGTGGACGGGGCTTCAGCAACATTCGCTGTATAAGGCGCAGACATTTCCACCCACCTTTTGGGGCGGGGGGGGAGTGCATCTTATACACCGAAAAATATGGTAATTTAAAATAGAAATTCACTTTCTTAAATAAATTTATTTCTACTCTTAAATAACCAGGATTGGATTGTTTGCTTGTTTTACGTCAATCTAACTTCTTTGAATAGCTATTGCCAAAAAGCTATACAATACTGAAATAACTACAAACAGTATTAGGAAGTGATCTCCAAGAATACTTACCTCTTTTGGAGTATGATTATCAGTAATTCTCTGACCCTCAAAGAGGAACCTGAGTGAATTCATTGGGACTCCCTAAACAAAGAGAAATGGAGAAAGTCACTTAAACTGGTTGAACAAAAACTCAGATATTCACTACTGTCTACCATCCATTTCTTTATTTTACTTTTTGGATTATGTAGTAATACATTCAGTCAGGTGCAGAGGAATGTAAAGTTTGAACAACTTATATTTGACATCATGTGAGCAAGGAAAGTTTCAAAGCACAAACCTGTCTCTGACAGTATGATTCTTTAAGTTTCTTTAGATGCGTTGTCATTTTCACCTTGAAGTGAATTTCACTGCTGTCCTACAAATTGAACACAAAATATAATTCTACATAGTATTAAAATGGCATTTATTATAGATATGTAAAATATTTGAGCTTGGATCCAATACTTTTTCCTTAAGTATGATCCTATGCTTGAGATATAACAGAACGTGTCATTCCACACTTGAGTTTCAAGCTTTCTTATATCTCACAATTTGCTTTTTCTTAAATTCTCCCATACACAAGAGGTTTAGGGAAATAATTTTCCAATAAAAGAGGTTACATCCCTACTGCCACTAGCTTGCAATAGGGTAGGAATAAGAATTCGTTTAAACATGGGTTCAGTGATCAAGAACCATTTTGGACACAAAAGACAGACTGCAATCTGCCTGAAAGCAAGGTTTACTTATTAATACAAATATTTTAATAAAAGCTTTTCTATAGGTAAAGTGTAAATAAGTAAGTAGATTTGGTAAGTAAATGTAATAGATTTTTACTGTCAGATTCTTTATTACCATTGACTCCATACTGAAATTTAAACTTGCAAGTATAATCTTCCATTATAAAAACAATGTTAAAAATAAAACAAATTATGAGTTATGTTTTGTTTCGGGTTTGCAACAAAGCTCGAAATGTTTCGAATAGCCTATTACAGGAAACATTTTTGTGACTTTAAAACATAAAAACTTGTAACACATTGGTTCTTATTCATCAACCTGTTATTTTTCAATATCTATTTTAGAAGCATGCATAGAAGAATGGCTACATCTATTTTTGCTTCTAGAATTTATAACTTGCATAATAACAGCAAAGCTCAAATTTAATACAAAATCAGACTCCTGATTATGATAGGACTGTTAAGAAATTTTTGCAGAGTCCTCTTATACAAGAATATTTGTGTTTTCAAAATACAAACACCATTTACTAGTCCACATATATACAGTACTACATTAAAACATATTTTAGAAACAAAAAAAAAGGCAGACTCTGGACTTGCAGGAAAATATTAGAAAGAAAAAGAACTCATGTACTATATAACTATCTATACAGTTATACCTATAAATTTAGGAATGATAAAGGGTTAACTAGAATACATTAGAACTCACCTGCCCAATGACCTTAAGTTTAATATATTCTCCCTCTTTTTTATCACCCAAATCCTCTGCTGAAGGTTTGGCTTCCTGCAATAAAAAATGGTAACTATGAGAATATTATTTTCATGTTTCTCTTTTTTGCATATTAACAGTGAATTAGTTCATAAGATTTTTGGAATTTCCTCTAGCTCTTTTGTCCTCCTCAGACAAGATTAGACTGAGAGGAAGAACATAAACTCAACATGTCTAAGTTCATTAATAAAAACTTAAAGTCTCTGTTAAAGTTACAACTAAGATGCCACAAAGTACTAAACGATTCCCAATTTTTAGAATTCTAATTTCATTCATTTTACAGTTGATAATATTTTTATATAAAGCATCAATTCAGAGCTTCAAAAAAGGCTCTAAATTCCAATTTTAATACCTATATGATAAACAATGTAGTTACGAAACTGAGAAGAACAATCATTGAAATACTCTCAATAGGCAAAATTATAGCTGTCTGGGTGCTTGGTTCAATCTTCAAAATCTAAGAAATGATTACAGGTAGTCAGTTCTAGACTTACAACCACAACTGAGCCCAAAATTTCTGTTGCTAAGTGAGAGAATTGTTAAATGAATATTATCCCATTTCACCAAATGGGACAAAATTCTTGCCAGAGTTGTTAAGTGAATCACTGTAGTTGTTAAGTTAGTAACACTGTAGTTAAGTGAATCTGGCTTACCCACTGATTTTGCTTGTCAGGTGACAAAGGTCACTTGATCTCGGAACAGTGTAACTGTCATAAATATGAACCAGTTGCCAAGCATCTGAATTTTGATCTTGTTGACGATGGGGTTGTTGCAACAGTATTGTGAAAAAACAGTCATAAGTCTCTGTTTTCAGTGCTGTATTAACTCTGAATAGTCACTAAATGAATTGTTGTAAGTTGAGGTCAAAGTGACTTATGACCAGTTGTCAATACCTACAACCTTTGCAGCATCCCCATAGTCATGATCAGAATGTAGGTGTTTGGCAACTGACATGTATTTATGACAGTTGCACTGACCTTGTGTCATGTGATCACCACTGGTAACATCAGCCAGCTTCCACAAGCAAAGTCAGTGTGGGAAGTCAGATTAGTTTAATGACTGTATGATTCGCTTAACTGGAAGTTAAGTATGGCAAAAAAGGTAATAAAATGAGGCACAAATTGCTTAACAACTCTTGCTTAGCAACAGAAATTTTGGGGTCAATTGTGGTCATAAATGAAGGACTACTTGTACTTGCTCCTTTAACTCAAATCACAAGATAAAATATAGCTAGGAATAAACAAGCTTAGCCTTTCTTCACTTCAGAATATAGTTAAATTACAGCTTATTTTGCAATCAATAGTGAATAAGAGACTTCTGTTAGTCACAATCTAGATGCAGATAGAATGTGCAACTACCTAACAATACAGTAAATACATAAAATGAACCTAGTCTACTTATTCACTGGGAAAACAATCAATTGGTAGTGCCTAATTAAAAGTAAATCCCCTTATGCTTCTCTGGAGAGCTTGACCTCTAAATTTCAATTTTATATACCATAGTTCAGAAAGTACCAGAACAGGCTATTTATTTACATTGCTTTTAATGGTCTTACTGATTCAGTTTCATTCCTATTTAGTATATATTCTAAAGCTTGCAGGTTCTAACTGTAAAAGAAATTCCATGACATACTTCAATGAAATCATGGACAGAGCAGTTCTAAATCTTAACTGACTTCTGTAGCCCTGTCCCTCCCACACTTCTAGTTCTCCAAGTAGAAAACATGTGTTTGGTGCCTTTCTCTCTGACTATGAATGTAAATTAACACAGTTATACAAACTAGAAAAAAATAATAAAAACAAGCAGCATCAAATACATATAACCAGTATGATACAGTATCCTTTTGATACTGAAGAAAATCTGAAGTGCAGGATTACGGACTGACATGGCACTGGAGTAATAATATCACTGATTTAAATATTTAGAAAAAATGGTAAGAAAAAATTAACAGCTCAATTTCTCCCCCACTTTAAAAGATAGGGATTCCCTATGCAAATTCATAAAACAGTCCAACTGCTCAAACACTTAATGATAGCATTATATGAAAGAGCCCTGTGTCCATGCTGAATTTTATTTGCTTGCAAGGAGACTGGAAGTTTGCACTACTATATTTAACACTTCCCAATTACTATTTCCTGAAGCAAGTCAATTTTAAAACGGAGATTACCAATTGACTGTCATTATATTATTCTTAAAATAATCCACGATCTGCATTAATTGCATGGAAGTGAAACAAAGCAACCTTTTGTAATTTCCTGCTCACACTGGCTGAAGAGGATCCCATGAAGCAAAGACTCATAATAGGTATACGCTAATGTTATGTTTAAGACAGACCAACGATAAAACTGAGCCATTACATTTAATTTGCTGAATAAATTCCGTTTGAATTAATGGCTAAAGACAAGAGTTTCTATTTTTACTCCGTCTGGCCACTGCATGGATTTCTCTTCTAGTATGCCATAAAAATGCAACAAAAAGGCTATGCTACCGTATCGTTATTCTAGTGTGATTTTTGTTCAAATAATGTCAAAATTTATGCGATTAAAAAAACATGCTTCAGGCAAGCCAAACAGGAAATGTCAGGTCGTGTGAATAAGTCTTGATGTTCCCGGTGCAAGCAGTAGTCTTGCAGAACATCTCACAACGATTCATTTACGATCATCGTGGTCGTTTCTAAAGAAATTTCACCCCCTTTTCTGAAAGTCAGACTGGAATGAAAGCCGCATCGAACGAGAAGCGGGGTCGTGGAGGGGGGGAAAGAGACAAACAGGAGCCCAAACAGAAACTTTGGCCTTTTGTTATTTCTCCCGATGGGCTTCCTCCATAGGAGCCAACTCCGTTCTGTCTCCCCAGCTCTACCGCGGGGGCATTAAGGGGGATCGGGGCGAATTCTATTTCATGGCCCGGAAGCACGTTAAACCCGGGCACGGAACGGATGCGGAGAGGCAGGCCGGGGCCAAGCCGGCCTAGGTTCGCCGGGGGGGAGCGGGGTGTCCCATGCCTGTAATCCCCTCCGGCCGAGGGGACCCGGCTTCTTGTGGCCCCATCTGGCCGCCTACGGGCTGCCCGGGCGCCTTTCAGCGGGGCGGTTGGGGCGGTCGACTGCGAACTGCTGCTTGCCCAGCGCGAGCGTCCCACCTGATCCGACATGTCTCCCTCGCAGACGCAGCCGGCCCCTCCGCCACCTCCGGAGAAGCGCTTCGCCGATCTCGCTCTCGGCGTCGCCAACACGGAGAGCACAACACACAGGCCGGGCGCGGGCAGGCGGGATTTCCTCTGTGCCTGAGCTCACTTCCCGCTCTCCAGGCACAGCCCACCGGAGAAGCGCAGTGCAACTCTGCTCCGCCCCCGCCCAGGGACTCCGAGAACAGTTTTGCGCGAGTTCCAGAGCCGCTCATAGCCCGCTTGCAGCGCTCACGACAGTCGCAACTTACTTGCTGCTCCGGCTTTGCGCACGGCCTCTTAGGAGCAGAGGGGTGGTTACATCTTGCAGCCTTTCCGCGTTTGCATCGCTCATCTCTTTCCTCCTAGGTTGCATGCGGTCCTTCCTAATAGTAGCGAGGTTGGAAGACGGAAAGCGGCGTATTTTCCAACTTTGCTGAAAAAGACCAGCCACTGATTTACTTCTTCCTCCATCTTATGCCCAGGTAGAGAGAGGTGGCGGTTATGCGGGCTTCGATGAAGAACCATCTACCTAAACCTAGAACCATAACCAGGTCACAAAAGAGGGATGATGCAACCCACATGGTTGGACGGCAGAAGATGAGAATGTTCATTGATAAAACATGAGTTGCAAAAAAAGACATGAATTGTATTATGTGATATTTGCATACATTAATATGCAACCTCGAAAAAACATTATAAGAGCAATGCAGCCTGTCTCATATAAAGTTACCACAGCTTGCATGCCTGCTAGTTTGGTACGGATAGGTGCTGCTAAGCAACAACTCGAGTCCCCTTTTCTCTTGGTATTTGACACTGGACTTGCAAGTAGAAGATATATTACTACGGAGGCTGTGTGGCTACTCAAGTTATGAAAAAACATGATTGGCTGACGTGCTGAACCATCTAGGTGCTAACACAGCTGCAGATTTCAATCTTTAATAGCATGTTCTACTTCCTTCGTCCATCCCCCTCAATTTATACAGCTTCTGAAACATGAAAGCTTGCTATTTGAATGTCACGTAGTTGGACTTTCTAAAATCCTAATTTTATCACAGCAAACTAATAATCTGGGAAGTTGAGTAGCAGGAGTTGCAGAAAAGAGATGTGGAGCAAATCACTCTGTTCTCACAATTTGTAGGTATGCACCAAAGGGGAAAAATGCAGAGATCAACTGATTAAGCAAATACCATCTACAGATCTAGTGTAGTCTTCGATTTGCAACTATAATTGAGACCAGAACAGCTAGTTTGATCTAATGATTAAGGTATCAAGCAAGAAAACAGGAGACCATGAGTTCTGGTTCTGCTGGCTGGGTGACTTTGGGCCAATCATTTTCTCTCAGCAAACTCACCTCACAGGGTTGTTATGGGAAAAACAGGAGAAGGAAGGAATATTACATACCGTATGTAATATAAGTTATAACAAGTATAATTGAGTTACTTATAAAAATATAAAGTAATAAAAGCAGATATAAAAACAATAAAATATAAATAGAATTGTAACTTTGAATGTAAAATATACTCTTTTCTGTTGCATTTTTTCACTTATTTTAAGCATTTGTTTTGTATATTTTTCATAATGTATTTTTGTATTTTGTTCCTTTTTTCTATAATTTGAAAAGCAACAAAAATAAAATTTAAAGAATGGTTCTTTTCTTATTTTCCATATTATCAGTGTCAATATATCTGACATTTTTCATATCTCTATACACCAACGCGGTTTGGGTCAGTTATTTTGGCTAAAAATTATTTAATACCTTTGCAAGAATGATGCAAAAAAGTTACAGTAATTTTAATTACGCAAGTTTGTATCATTAAGTTTTACATCATTTTCAAGTTTAACATAGCTGTTATGTCTATTTTCATATTCTAAATTGCATAATAGATTTTAAATAGAAAGACGCTATTCCAAGCTAATTAACGAAGGGTGCAGGCTTATTATATCTTATGTTTGTTTAGGTCCGATTCTAAGGTCTGTGTCCAAGCATGGTTTTCTTAAGAGGCTTTTTTGTGACAAAGCCATGCAAAGCCATTGTTTTATCATAAAAGAGAATCGATATACTTAATGTTGCGATGAATTATTGCTGTTGTAGCGAAGCTTAGCCCCTGTCGAAAAATACACGTTTTGCTAAGAAGCAAATATTGAATATTGACATCTGGTCAATATTGGTCAATTTATATACACTTTACAATATTTACTTTGGGTCCAGATTTAAAATGTACAGAAACGCAGACGAAAAATCTCCCAACGAGTTTTACTGAAACTTAGAAAAGCCTAGGAATTAAAAGGATCCCGCACCCAACCCTTAGACCAGGAGTTTCCAACCTTGGCAACTTTAAGACTTGTGGACTTCAGCTCCCAGAGTTCCTCAGCAAAGCAAAGCTGGCTGAGG
>JANHFM010001872.1:386560-400679 GCA_032468115.1 Grayia smithii | reverse complement strand
AATTCTCCAGCCAGCTTTGCCGGCTGGGGAATTCTAGGAGTTGAAGTCCACCCATCTTAAAGTCACCAAGGTTGAGAAACACTGCTGTAGAGAAATACTTGAAGGAGGTGGCCCTTCAGTTAGCTTAACAGCAAGCTGCTTAAGGTAGGAGAAGAAGTGCTGGCCATCTGGGATGTTGGATTCCAATTCTTATCAGCTCCAATCAGTGTGATCAATGATTAGGTGTAAGGAAGATAAAAGTTTTAATTTTTTGTAAATTAAATTTACTGCTTTCAATTGGACTTAGAAATAGCATTTAACCTATGCCGTATTGAGTCATTTGCCACCCTACCTTCCTTTCTTGCAAAGTTTGTATAATGACTCTTGCAAGCTTTGTATAGATTTACTTAAGTCCTTGGAAATGTCTAACTTTGCAAATAAATTTCTGAAAGGTACACATGCACTTTCAACTATTTTCACATTTGCTAGTACACACATCAATAAATATGTATGCAAGGGTAGAAAATCCATTAACGGAAGCATTCTTTAAAGCAGCCTTCTCCAACTTGCTTTCCTCAAGACGTTCTGGAGTATAATTTCCATTATCTCCAGCAAAAATGCATATTTGGAGAGCATCAAGTTTGATAAGGTTACTGCATGGGAGAATGATCTAATCGGGTTGGTGCTACTACAGCATATTTGTAATGTCATTATACTTTGGTATCATCCAAAACTGAATCGTGGCCAAGATTGTAGTTCAGACAGTGTACTTCCGCAGTCTAATGCCATAGATGTTAATCCAATTAAACTATAGTGTCTCATGGTATCTGAACCCAGATTGAGTGACATAAAATGGCTACCCTTTTCCAACCTCCAAGCAGAGTTGGATGTTAGGAGCAACTTTATTTTTATGGGATGATCTCTATTTAAATAACAGTTTACTTTTCATTAACCAGTAGGGGGAGGTAAATTCCACTTAAAAACAAAAGACTTGGTTGAAAAAAGCCTTTTCTTCTTTTGTGCTTAGTGGCACTGACCTTGATTGAGGTCCCATATATTTAATCTTTTTTTGGTAAAGATGCTTGATAGCAGAGAGAGAGAGATGTGCACACTTTGTATGTTTGCTATCCTTTCTGTGCTCACTGCTTCTATTTCTGTGTGACTTTATTGTGTTTTTTAAAAAAATTATTGTTATAAGATATATTCAGTATAGTGGAATTTGTATAGTATTAACTAGATTTTAGCAAAACGAGATTACAGGCCTGAGAACTGAATATGCAGGCTTCATACCAATTTCTGTTGCCAATGATGTATTGTTAGTGGACTGAATCACTATGATTGCATACAACATTTCGTCACTACCACTGAGACAACAGAGAAAACGAACTGAGCTATGCTAGCTGGGTCTTTTAGAAAATTCTAGATTTTTTTTGAAGCTTTTTGTTTTCTCCTCAAGCATCCACAGCGCTGGTAGAAGGCAAAATCAGCAAAAATTTAAAGAAAATCTTAAAGAAAATAGTAGCGAAAGATGCCCATGAACAGTTAGCTGTAGCAGATGCCAAACTGGGAGGTGTAATCAAGGTGAGTCTTAATATCTACATTGAAAGGGCTAAGTGGTATTCCAATAACAGCATGTACTAAGGGCCTGTAATAATTTCATTATTTATTCAGTTATTCAATGCATATCATACTATAAATTAATTTATTAAATTTATATGCCTCTCAACTCCTAGCAACTCTGGGTGGTTTACGATTCTTATAATGTTTTAAAAACTGTATAAAAACCACAAAAACAGCATAAGACAAACAGGGATATTAATGACAAGGAAATTAAACCCAGAGGGGAACAGAAAGGAAGAAAGAGACATTGATTGTCCTCTCCAAAGACTGGTGCAGAGAACAGGAATGAGCATTTGAAATCCCAACTGGCAATTATTCGTAGTTAATAATAGTTAACAGCTAATAATAGTTTAAAAAGAACCCTGGCCAACTGCAAAAACCAGCATTGGAAACCAATGAAACTATGATTATTATAACCCCACGACAAGGCTAGCTTTCTGGGTCCCACCAGATGACCCGGTTTGATTAATGACAGGTGCAACATGCCTCTTCTACAGGATCTCATGGGAAAGACAGGCTCTTAAAATCTTACCATTTTTAAGTAGGATTCTCTGCAACCTATTAGTTGTTATGGTTTACAAAGTGTGTATATGTTACTATGTAGAAATAAAAATGAAATTTAAAAAATCAAGACATTTACCTGGTTCTAATTTAATAAACATTGTACAAAAGGGAAAAAATGAAATATTATATTTATATCAGTCTGTCTGATTTGTCCTTGTTTCAACTGATGGTGCCATTTTTTCTGGAAGTTCGTGGCCTGTTGATTCTTTTGTCATATGTATGAATATGCATGTATATATGCAGCTGCACACACACACAAACAGTGGAGACCAATCTGAATTGTCGTAAGTCCTTTGCCATTAGCCTTCATGGCTAGTTAGATTGGAGGGCAAAAATAGTCTGGGGAAGAAGTATGGCGTATACAGCAATGTAGACCATTAGTCTTGGGCAAACTTATATTTGTTATATTTTTGCAGTTTTGACCATATTGTGTGCATTTTGATCAAAGTGATACAATTTGAATTTCTGCAGGAGAAACTGAACTTAAGTTGCATCCATAGTCCAATGGTTACCGAGCTGATGAGGGGCATTCGCACTCAGATAGAAGGACTTATCAGTGGCCTTCCATCCCGGGAGATGGCAGCTATGTGTTTAGGACTGGCACATAGGTATTCTTTTCCCATTCTTGACGATTATATCAGCTTTTTGAAACTGGGGCCATATCTCTCTGGTATATTAGATCTCGAAATCATCCCCAACACAGAATAATTGTAATTAATTGGATTAATCATTTTGATTCCAGATGAAAGTATCCATGTTGATATGGATTCTTTTCAGCAAATATAACCCAAGGATGTGAACTAATATATGAAGAGATGAAAGTTGCCACCTGCTGGCTTGCTGTATATGCCAGACAAATTAAGATAGCCCCATGAATATGAGAGGCAATTCGTGTACTCTGGAGTGAGGGATGTCTTCCCGTTTTCTAAAAGGAGAAAGCTGTATGATGCAATCAAAAATCTCATCTCCCTGAACCTGAAAGATTTTTGTTACTAGCTTATTTTGATCAGGAAACGCCCTTTTGGACCCTTTATTGTCAGAAATTTGTCTATTGATTATGCAGGAGAAGACTTTTTCCTGCATAATTCTCTCTCCCTCGCTCCTTCTCCCCCTCCCTATGGAATGTAGATACAAGAAGGCATGTTTAACATCCCATTATTCCGGAAACTTAGGAGAATTTCATTAATTGAATTTTGACTTCAGTGGTACTGATTTTAGAATTTTATCTTGATTTCAGTTGTCTTTTTATTTTTATATTTTGTAATTTGTATTTTTAATTGCTATGGATTCCTTGACTGTCAAACAAAATGGTTAGATATAAATCCTAAGTAATTAAACACAGACTGGAAATGATGGAAGCATTTGGCACATTTGGAGGGTGTCACATTAAGGAAAGCTTTCTGTCTTACCTATTGGCTTATCATATATGAAATAGAATATAAGTTTCACTTCTATACATGAGTATGTATTTGGGGGGTTGGACTAGATGACCTACAAGGTCCCTTCCAACTCTGTTAATGCTTCCAAACCCATGCTTTGGAAAAAAAGTTACTGAATTTCAGATAACTGTATAGAGAATAATGAACATCAAAAAGTTCTTTGAGAATTAATTTCTGCAGTATAATGAGTGGATTACTTTCTCTGATGAAGCACAAAAATCTGTGCCGAATATCAAGCTTGATTATGACCTAAACTTACGTTTTTCTGCAAACTAGTGAGCGCATAAAGTAAAAACAATCCCATCAACGGTTTTTAAAGATGGATATGAGTTATGTTGTTGGTTTGTGCTCCAAGTTTGGCAATTTGGTTGCAAATGTTGCATCCCCATTTGAGGAGACATCTTCAGTGTGCTTTGGATTGTGCACTGAAGATATCTCCTCAAAAGGGGATGAAATGTTTGCCACCAAATTACCAAGCTTGGAGCTCAAACCAACATAACTACCGACCCAAACTATTATTCAAAGACATTTCATGGATATGAGTGCCTGGATTCGAATTTCTCCCCAGGTTCCGGGTGAATATTCTCTTTCACTAATAGCTGTGCAATATGCCTTTAACAAATAGATGTTTCCAATACAGAGAATGCTAATAATGAATATTTTTCAATAAACTTTCATTAGTGTTGTCACCTGCTTGTATACAAAATTATTTCTTTTGTATGTTTTTATTTTTAGCCTCTCACGATATAAATTGAAGTTCAGCCCAGACAAAGTTGATACAATGATTATCCAAGCAATATGTAAGTACAATTTTAAGTGAAATAATATGAATGCTTTTGATGTACAGTATCAGGGTCTGCAAGTTTGGGATCAGTATGAAACTCCCTAGCATAACATTGGAGAATTTGGGTTTTGTTCTTGTTAATCCTTACAATCCTGCTAATATCCAGCTTACACTGTAGTTAAATGCCAACATCAAGATGACAGAGCCTTTGAGATGGAAAGGAAACTAGGTTGTTGATGAGACCCTCAGTTCAGATTTATGGGGCTTGCTTAATACATAGGGTCAGTTTAATAGAATTGACTAAGTGTATGATTCAGTAATAGACCTAATATTGTAATGCATCTTAGAAAGAACAGTTCCTTAAGTGATGTAATTAAAAATATATTGTCGGCCTTTTAAGAAATCTGTCAGAAAATACCATGTATAATGGCAGGCCTTTACCCTAAAGGTTGAACAAGCTATAAAATGAACAATTTTGGCTGATGCACCATAATGCTAATTGCTTAGTAACATTGTAAGACAAAGGATAAATGGTTAAAGACTAAAAAACATAGCAAGAACATCTTGATGGTTGATGTAATTACAAAGTACTGGAAGAATAAAATTTGATCTCAAGAAAGGAGGGATTTTGAGAATGATGACAAAATTTGAAACAAAAAAACCGCAAGATCATCTATTAGGTAGGATCATATAGAGGATTGGTATTGAAATATATGCAGAGGGAACAAATTAAAATCGCTTGAGAAAGTAGATGGAAAACTTCAAAGGCATAATTACAGAAGAACAATAGAGCTATGAAAAAAATCAAATTTATTGCAAGCTATAATTTATGGGGAAATTGGTACAGAATTTTTTTTAGATAGTATATGATGCCATAAGAACAAATGTTGCAAAAAATAACATTTTTGCGGATGTGATCATGCAAAAAAAGTTCAAAAGTGCTCTGGGCACTCGGTCCAGAAAAGATTAGCCATCACTCTCCTAGAATATTAAAGAGATTCTTTATGATCAAGGCAGCCATTTATATAAGATAAGACACCATGCATAGCTGGAAAAATGTTTTTGATTGTAAGTCACTCCAGCACAACACTACATAACTTCTAAAAAAATTCTGCATTCTTGGAAGCTCTTTACATATTAATTGGTTAAACTCTATACAGACATTAATTCATACTTTGATTTTAATTAGGTTGAGATTCTGAAGAAGTTGAAAATAACTTCTAAAGCTATATAGACCATAACTAATGAACGGTATGGATGGTGGGCATGTATTTGAAAGCTGAGCATGGTGACCTTCCAAGATAATACAGAAAAAGTTACTAGTAGCATATGATACATCTTGTAGAGATCATTTTAAATCTGGTTGTGCATGTTCTCATTTTAGAAGGAAAACAGAATTAGCCTTCACTTTCAAGAATCCTAGAAATTAGGACATACCATTATAGGTATCGAATTGAGGGATAAAAATATGAATGGTAGCTTTTTTCCATCTTCTTGGGCTGATATTTTTACAATGTTAGAAGAGATGTCCTTTTATATCTAAGTGTCTTCTTGTAAAACATATCAGAAATTCTTTGATAACTTTAAATCGCCATGTGTTCAAGAAATAAATATAATTGAGGCATTATGTGATGCAGATACTATTTTCAAAAATGTTTATTTCCAAAATATAACTGAACTAAATGAAACACGTATTTTGCCTTTTCCAGCTCTTCTTGATGACTTGGACAAAGAATTGAATAACTATATTATGCGTTGTAGAGAATGGTATGGGTGGCATTTTCCTGAACTGGGCAAAATTATCACAGATAATCTAGCATACTGTAAATGTGTACAAAAAATTGGTAAGTAATACTTAAACTGCAAATGGTGAACAATCTGACCTATTCAGTATCTCTGAAATTATTCAAGTTTTCCTGTAAGCTGTGAGGCTATAACAGCTATAGAATGTACTTGTGTTGCTAACTTTATCTTCTTATCTACATAAACACAATTCTTACATAAACAACAAAACTTTTCTGTATTCTGCCGACCTCTTCAGCAATGAAAAATACTACATTTAGTGTTACTCTATTTTCCAGTTGTATGCAGAACGAAATGAAAAGACTAGTTATTGAAAAGTTCTTAACTATAGATTCTTATCTAAATTACTAAGTAGAAATTCCTTGTCAGACATAAACACATGAAAATCATCCATCTGCTCCTTAATTTCCTTTTCATGCTTATCTTGGTATGACAAACCTATTGCTAGATGAACTCTTAATTTCTATTTGCTGTTTGTCCTTATTCCTACTTTATATTTTTACTCCCCAGGAGACAGAATAAACTTTTCCTCTTCTGATCTGTCTGAGCTCCTTCCGGAGGAGGTGGAAGAAGAAGTGAAAGCAGCTGCAGAGATCTCCATGGGGACTGAAGTGTCAGAAGAAGATATAAGCAATATACAGCATCTGTGTGATCAGGTGATAATAAACAGGCAGCAGACAGCTGGTTAAAAGAAGTTACCAGTCAGAAAGCCATTTAACACATCTAAGTGCCACTTGGTTTAGTCCTAATATGTTTAGGACTAAAGAAATAGAATCTGAGTGGATTAATTCAGTTTGGTTGATCATGTCTTGGTTTAATGAGCTCAGGCATGAAGAAAGACTTGTCCATAGTCAAAGTCTTTGCAGTTGTTTATATCTCATGTTCTAATTAATTCAGAAAACATATATTTAACCACAATTTATTTAGAAATGGTGATCACTAGCTTTGTTAATGATAATTAAGGATAGGTGCCCCAGTAGTTATATTGCAGTACAGCAAGGAAACTGCCCATAATCTGGAGTTTGATTTTTAAGGGGTTGTTTGACTCAGCCTTCCATCCTTCTGAGGTCAGTAAAATGAGGACCCAGATTGTTGGAGGCAATACTGTATGCTGACATGGTAAACGGCCCAAAAAGGGCTGTAAAGCACTATGGGGTGGTATATAAGTCTGATGTTGCTATTGCTAGTTTAATATGCTGATTTGTACCAAGACTGCCAACCAATTTTTTTAAAATTTTGGTGAAACTACAACCTGTCATGCTTTAATTGGTTTACATGAAGAAGAAAGCAAAAGGAAAACACATAGGTATTCGTTGCTTACCCATTCAAAGTTATGATCTGCCCTTGAACACACATATACAGTACACTATGGCCATGGAGTTACATTTCTGGCACTTGGCAACTGCTCACATGTACGATCAGTTGTCCCAAAGATGCTTTTTCAGGAGGCAACTGGACTTCCTTGTTTTTTCTTTGAAGACGTTTTGCTTTTCATCCAAGAAAAGCTCTGACAGGATAGTAGGGAATAGAAGGATGTACTATATTTTTTGCTCCATAAGATGCTCCGGACCATAAGATGCACCTAGCTTTTGGGGAGGAAAACAAGAAAACAAAAAATCTGCCTCCCGGCCCCAGCACATGGCTCATCAGGGCTCTGCTCCGTTGCGCCCATCACCGGTCAGTTGAGCGACAGCTGGATCCCATAGCCCCATCAATCAGCGGGCTGGCCGACCAGAAACAGTACTGTTGCTGCCTCTTCTGTGTTTGCTGCCTCCACCGGGGAACGCTGGAGCCTTTGCCTGCGTTCCCTGGCTATCTTCACTGTCACTGCCTGTCGGCAGTTGGATCAGCCTCCTAGAATACCGCTGATCAGCTGTTCCAGGCAGTGGGGATGCCTGCTGCTGCCTGTTGCTGCCATCGCAGCAACAAACATCCCCGCCACCTGGAACAGTTGATCAGTATTCCAGGAGGCCGATCCACCCACCGATAGGTGGTGGCGACTGGTGTCCCGCACAGAGGCTAAAAATGCCCACAGGGTGGGGGCCAGTGGGTGGGCGGGGCTTCAATATTTGCTCCATAAGATGCACAAACATTTCCAGCCACTTTTGGGAGACAAAAAAGTGTGTCTTATGGAGCAAAAAATATGGTATATTTCCTTGCAGATAGCTGGTCATTTGCATCCTTATAGAGGGTCCTTGAAGCACTTGGAGATTTATCTGTGTCCTCAGTGCTCCTGGTTCCTGTAGTCATGACCCAGATGACTGAGAATCTCTATAAACTTGTACAATCAATTGTATCCTGTGTCATATTACAGATAGGCATACTTTTTGCTATTTTCCAGTAGAAAAGGGCAAAAATCCACCCATTGGATATGCTGGATTTGCTTAATGACCACATGACTCATTTAATATGGTGACCTACTGGTGACCTAATGACAGCAACAACTTATATTCCAAATTTCCAAGTGCAGTTGTACTCCTATGTCATGGACTACCTATATGTAAGCAAATTTATGAAATCAAGATATATTCGCCCCCAAATCTTGTGGTTGGTTTTTAATCTGTTTGGAAATTGATTGTGTTATGATTTTTTAGAAGGTAACCAAATTTGCAAATTATATTAGTTTTCGATGGCAAGTGATGATTCCTCTAATGATGCTTTCCTGATACATGACCTATGAGGGTTGCATAGTCACTACCTCTTCTGATGCCATCACAAATAACTGGTTATCACTTGCATGTTTCTTTCTTTTCTGAGATCTGCAGAAGCTTTTCTAAGATATACACTAAGATAGCAGAATGGTATCTTTCAGTTAGGTCATTATAGTGCCAGGCAGCCAATATAACTTAGTTCTAATGGGGCAAAAATATCACAATAAAATACTGTTTTATTAATTTTTTGCTGGGTTAGAATTTTTGTTGTTGTTGAAGTATTCATACTTTAAATCATTATTCCTAGTAATAATAATAAAAATCACCAGTTAATTGCAAAAAGTAGCTTACTTGGAACAGTTTGCATCCTCTGACAATACTTTAACAACAAATTCTCCTATCCCAGGTGCATGAGTAGGGCTCAATTGGATAAAAATGCAAAATCCAGTCTCAACATCTTAATTCGGAGTCTCCAAAGTCTCCGGAGAAGGGCAGGATATAAATGGGATTAAAAAAAAAAAATGTTCACGCAAAATAATAGATTATCATACTCCTGATGCCTTAATACCTGTTAAGGAATATCATTTCATTCCCAGTTTTCTTTGGCAGTATTCCATAGTTTGAACCTTCTGTTATTTTGTCTTTCAGGTTATTGAAATCTCTGAGTATCGAGCAACGCTGTATGACTATCTGAAAAATAGAATGATGGCTATTGCACCTAACCTCACTGTTATGGTGGGAGAACTAGTAGGAGCAAGGCTTATTGCTCATGCTGGTATGTTGTAATTCTGAGTTTGTGTGTTGGTTGCGTGCAGCACCCTTTACTATAATTACTTTGGAAGTGTAACTAAACAAGAAAACATAATGCAGAGTTTCATTGTCAGGTCAAGAAGTTGACGATGATGACATTATTTGAATTTTGCTTGATTTCCTCTTGGAAAGTGAAAGCAACTTTAGTCACTACCTCTTCTGAGACACTTCTTGAGCCATTCTCTGCTTTTCTCACTCATTCACTCCGAAATGCCAGATTTATGCTACCCTTAGGTTATTTTCTTTTTTTTTAAATAAGTTTTATTAAAGTATATAAAACATTTACAAACATTAAAACATGTAAAATAGAACAACTATATTCTTACTATTCAATCTTTACAATATTTGCATTATTTAACCGTATCTGACTTTATTCTCTACAGCGTCTCAAAGTACACGTGAATCTAAATTTGAAAAATCTGTGTATTACTTCTATCGACTGTATTTTTACATTTTCATAATTTCTGTTGTTAAGTGAGACATTTGTTAAGTGTGTTTTGCCCCATTTTATAACCTTTCTTGCCTCAGTTGTTAAGTGAGTCACTGCAGTTGCTAAGTGAATCTGGCTTCCTCATTGATTTTGTTTGTCAGAAGATCACAAAAGGGTATCATACCATCTTGGGTCAGAGCAATGGTCAGAAATATGAACCAGTTGCCAAGCATCTGAATTTTGACCACATGATCATGGGGATGCTGCAATGGTCGTAACTGAAAATCGGTCATAAGTCAGTGCCATTGTAACTTTGAACGGTCACTAAATGAATTGTTATAAATCGAGGACTATTTGTATTCCAAAGCAATCTAAAAAGGAAGCCTGTTGTTGTGGGCTGCATAGCATGGGAACAAAACACATTGCTAGGGGAAAAAAATCCCAGTTTTTCCTTCAAAATGGACAGATTAATTGGTTAGAGATAAATTCTGAATCCTATATTGTTCAACATTTTGTGGGTAAATATTACTTAAATTTGCAGATAAAAAATGAAGGTAAATTTGAGAAGAACAGAATTCAAAATTAACCTACTAAGGGAAATGGACTGACAACACACAAATGGACTGAAATGTAGGAGAGACAAACAACTGTTAGAAAAAAAAAGAAAGAGCAGTTCATAAGTGGAGCCAATTACCTGGAGTCTTGGCCTCCTGCTGAATAGGTTTAAACAGAGACTGAACTATTATCTGTTGGGGATTGCATGGAACAAGAAGTTGGACTCGGGGGCCCAAATAACTCCTTCTGTCCTTTGATTCTATGTAAACATTTGCATCTACCTCTTCTAATACCTCTAATAAGAGTGGCAAACAGTTTAAAAGGATAGAACAGTAATTCAAAAAGAAACTGAAAATATATCAAAATAAGAGTGTTAAAGCTCAAATAAAATATTGGAGAAGTCTTGCACTTTCCAAGCTTCTACTTGTTCAATTCTTTAAAATTGGTTAATTTAATTCTATTCAAACATCACTATATTAATGAACACAAAACACTCAGAAAATAATAGAATCAAACGTACGTATCACAACACAGTTCTGTTTGCTCCAAAGAAGTTGCTAAGAAACAAAGGCGACAGAGAATGTATCTCCATTCACACAAGACAAATTCCTTGTGTGTCCAATCATACTTGGCCAATAAAGAATTCTATTCTATTCTATTCTTATTTCAACATTCTTAAGTCAAGTTCAGGTACTGTTAATTGTATACAAAAGATGCAGATACACAAATTTTTTTAAAAATATGGTAAAATCACTCAAATAACTGGAGGAATAATCATGGAATTATTTGAAAAATTAATATGGTAAATATAAAATTATTGTAGATTTCATGATATGATCACAGAGTGCTGCTGTAGCCTGTTTGTGGTCAGCTTCAGGACAGAATACTCCTTACAAGTCTTACATACAGTTCCACACTAACTTGACTTCCATAGAGATAACATGAAACATAAATGTTAAAGGAGAAAAAAAATGCAAGTCTTTATTTTTTATTATTTCGTGGGGCTGCATTAGTAGCTGTCCAGGGCCACATGGGGCCCATGGACTGCAGGTTGGACATGCATGAATTATAGTAAATGAAATCTTACTTACATGGGCTAACATCTCTGTATCTGTTCCGATTCCGGTTTTCAGCATACTTTGCCACTTTATGAGGATAATCACTGGATTGATGCCGGATATCCTTGAAAAAATAGCAACAGTTAACAAATCAAATTGTGTGAAGAAAAAAAGATTTTGTAAAAACAAAAAGATATTACACAAATCAGTCATTCTTTAAAAGATACTATATATTTGATGAAGTTATTTCATCTTTCATTTTTCAGATTGAAAACTCAAGAACAAGAGTGGAGATCTGATCATGTGTGACATTAATGAGCTCTAAAGCTTCCTTAGATAGGAAACTTTTATATTTTCCTGCATGCATGGCTGTTTGACATTGCTTAGCGTTGGTTTGTTTCATTAGCAGAATTCTGACCTTTTGGGGGGGGGTGTTATAGTTATTTTATTGACTCATGGCACTGTATCAAAAACTTCACCAATATAAGCATTTATAGAAGACACATTTGTACCTTAGAAATGAAAATAAATTTCAAATAAATTATTAAAAATGAAAAAAATCAGAATATCACAGTACTTAACATTTCTGTTAAACTACCACCAAAAGCAGATTAAAAAGTTATGCTCAATTTACTAATAACTGAAACATTTAAGTATGAAACAGGAAAATCCTTGTGAAGAACAAAATGACATTAAAATTGTGCATTACAGGATTAGAAAAAGGCCTTGAATTTATGAATTCATACCCATTCCTTTTTATACCACACAGAAATTCAATCTTTTGATCTGTTTAAAAAAAACAGATGAAATATGGCATACTGAATATGGCAGTAGTTAAAAGATATGGATAAAGTTAAGGTAACACTGCATTCATAGTAACTCAACCTGAGCTCATACACTGACTACTCCTTTACATCACAGGAGCTCTTGTCAGTATATGTAGTCCTTGATTTACGACCACTATTGAGTCCAAAATTTCTATTGCTGAGGCAATAGAATCTGGCTTCTCCATTGACTTTGATTGTCAGAAGGTGGCAAAAGGGGATTGCATGACTTTGGGACACAGCAAAGGTCATAAACATGAACCAGTTGCCAAAGATCTGAATTTTGATCACATGACCAGTGTTAAGTGTGAAAAAATGATCATGTCACTTTTTTCAGTGCTGTTGTAACTTTGAACAGTAATTAAATAAACCATTGTAAATTGAGGACTATCTGTATAATGATACTTTTATTAACCAACTCATTAGCTTTAGATAGAAGGCTGATCCATAAATGAAACACATTAAGAGGTTGCCACAGCACACTCATTCAAAACTAATCAATCTTATTTAACTGAGTAAATTGTGGGTGAATATATATTTTCTTATAATTATCACTGTCAACACATTAATGATCCATATGTAGAAACATAACCACGTTTAGTATAGTTATATTCTGTATGGGAAAAACAAATGTTAATTTACTTCTGCAGTCTAAAGTTATGTTTTTTCAAGTCCAAGAACTGGACAAATCCCTATAGCTTTCTTGGCAAGATTTTGCATGCTATTGCCTCATTCTTAGGGCTGAGAGAAAGTAACTAGCCCAAGGTCACCCAGCTGGCTTTGTGCCTAAAGTGGAACTGAACACACAGTCTCCTAGTTTCTAGCCCAATGCCTTAATCAAACTGGTTCAGACTAGAGTTTAAGTTCATTCAAAGTGGGCATAGGAGAAGAAAAATTATACTAGGTGTAAAATTAGTATTTTTAACATTACATATATTTTATCCATCCACATTGAATGTAATGCAAATTTAACCAGTTTGATTAATTTGTGGTTGAACTGTTGTGCAAACCCAGACAAATGAGTGAAGAACATGCTTAAAAAAATTAGCTAATGGTTTCACACTGTACATTTTATTAATAGAAAAGCTTCCAATCACAAAAGATCTTATACCCATTTCCCTCTTCTCCTCTTATCACCTCTTCTCTTGCTATCAATGGTTCCCCCAATGCTCAACTATAAACCCATTGTAAGGACGGAATTACAAGCAAAATACCCTAGTTCCCATCATCTGTAATGAGCAGAACTCCATTCAACTCACTGTTTATATGGCTTTAAAAGAAATCTGAGAAGTATAAAAAATTGTATCACTGAATGAATATTCATAATAGTAACTAAAATGAAATGACCAGGGGTAATATACTGCTAATCACTAAAGATATAAAATTACTCAATTACTGGTATCTATGCTTGATTTCAGTAAGAACACCATGCAGATAATTCTTTGAGAGGGTTCACAATTGAACAAAAAGAGTTTTTTGTTCTGATTTAACAAGGCAACCCTTACCTTAGAAAACATTAACTTTAGGACTTTAGGAGAAACCCTCCCATACTACCACCTCTTACAATATTAGACAACACAGTATCAACAGTAGAGACCTTCA